>JBBPJT010000359.1:0-27685 GCA_038088895.1 Xerocomus potaroensis | reverse complement strand
ATCCATCTTTCCCCCTTGCTACTCCTTCGTTATGGCTTGATCCCGTCCAAGAGTGACCTTCAAGACCGTGAAGAGCGCAACGCTGAGTGTCGATGCCTGCAGGCAGGTGCAGGCAAAACCGTAACACCTGGTAGCTATCCAAACTTTCTGGTCCATGGCACCTGTCACTGTGCATAGCTTGGTCTATGCACCAAGGCTTACATCTATGTAGATAGTGTGTAGTATACCCTGTACTACAAGCTAGATCTTCTTGAGCAATTTCATAGTCTCCTGGTTTCTTAAATGCTCACCTTTACTGCCAGCTTCAATGGCTGGCTCCACTCAACTCAGGTCCTAGCCTTACAGTCAAAGGAAGTTACTCTCAAGGCTATGCTCTTCCTCCTGACCCATATGCATCTAGAAGCATTCACAGACACCCTTACCTTCCACAAATTCCACCCCCTTGACTATAGATCTAAAGATTTCCCCAAGAGTGCATTATATATCAAATATGTGAATAGCTTTATCTAGGGCTATGCTGCCACTGCAGCAAGAACCCCTTATGGATATGCTTCCACCATATACTCTTTTCTAATCACTTGATCTAAGTACAACTCATGTAAATTCTTAGTCTGTTCAACACTGCTGTACTATTTATCTAAATAGAGTCTAGCATAAGCTCCACATGAAATGTCACAAGTATATAGCAATTCCAACTATCCTTTGATACACCTCTGATCTCTATACCAGACCTAGATAAGCCTGATAAGTGAGATTTATAGGAGAGGGGGCTCATAGAGGGAAGACTTAAGAGTTATGGGGTATTTGTACTGAGCCTATCTTCCTTAGAGTCTCCTACCCAGAGACAGAACACCAAGAGAACTTGACTGGGGAGTCCCCTGGTCAAGTTTCTTGGGCTCTATATACTAACTAGATTAAATGCATATTTGCCAAGTTAGAATTTAGCAGCAACCAACAACATAAGAGTAGGTGGAGGAATTGTATACAGCACCATAGTTTGTGTAGCATCCAAAAGTTGCATATACATGTGATTTTTTGACACCTAGAATGCTACAGATTTTCTTAACAGTGTAGCCCTGGTTGTAGAGGGCTGGGATGTGGGCATTGAGATCAGTGGACAGTCAGCAAGGCATGGTGGATTCAAATGGATCAACCAGGCATTTTTTTTTTCTTATACACACTCTCACTCAGATGCATGTGGGGTCTGTAGGTTGATAAATACACTAACCTGTGAGTTACTTGTAGCTACTGAGTAACATAAGGTAACTAACTAGCGCGATGTAACTATTGATTATGTCATCAGCAAGCGAATGTAATCATCCAAATTCCGACAGGGTCCTCACACAGCCTCACGAATAATGGAGTGTGCTTTCCCACCGTTTTGTCACCGTTTTGTAAGCTATAATTTACCCGCATCCCGGGGATTATGTCCTTGATCATGAAACACTCCCATGGCTACCCACAAGATGCCGGTCTATATTCGACTTAAATACCCCACTGACGAAGTGGCTCGAAAGACTACATTCCCTATCATCCCTTTGTCTACTCATCAGGGTGATGTTCAGCGGTCTACTCGATTCCTCGTCTCTTGCCAGGGTAGCTTGTGGTCTTACCTGGATCGTGTCATGGTTTACTTCCTCAGAAGTGCCAGGGCCGATCGTAGAACTTGGTTATGCACGATACCAGGGTTACTTCGATCCACAGAACAACATTACCAATTTCCGGGGCTTACGCTATGCTGCTCCACCCGTCGGCGAGTACAGTATATGTCTTGTTTGACTGTGCTCATGCTCATCTATTTCCCATGAAGGAGAGTTAAGGTTCCAAGAACCTCAACGTCCAGCCTACACATCTGATTTAATACCTGCGATACGGGACCCTATCGGGTGTTATAGCATTGGGTTCGGTCGCAACATCAGTGCGCCAGGGGCGCCATACGTGCACAGCCAACAGCAAGGCACAACACCGACGGGTTCTGAGGATTGCCTGTTCCTCAAGTGAGTGGGATTGTATGACACAATTATTAAGCGGACAGGAATGTAACTTTCCACCAATGCAGCGTATTCGTTCCTGGAACAATGCAGTCAAAATCAGCTACGTCAGACCTCTTTCCTGTGATGGTATGGATTCATGGTGGAGGGTACGTGCTGAAACTGCCCTTGTGAATGTGTGTATGCATCTTTAAGTGCAGCTACCATCTCGGGAGTGCATCCCAATATGACGGCGCGAGACTCGTCGAGCGTTCCATGAACAATGTGATTGTCGTTGTCCTTCAATATCGCCTCGGTGCATTCGGTAAGCCTTCTGATTCTGCGGCGGATATTATCTCATGAATGGACTTGATTTATCCATTAGGTTTCCTGTCTGGAAGGGAGATTAAGGACCGTGGTGCCCTAAACGCTGGCCTCCGTGAGGAAAATTTATCACTCCTGGCGTGTATTGTAGCTGATCTCCGGAAACACCAGTCGACCAAAATCTTGCACTACAATGGATCCAAGAGCATGTAAGACTGATTATATGTGTATGCTAGCACACTCTAAGCCATGTTAGATCGGGTCCTTTGGAGGGGATAAGAATCATGTCACGATCTGGGGTGAATCCGCGGGTGCCGGCTCCGTTTTACAGCACGTCATCTCCAATGGGGGTAACACTAAACCGCCGCTATTCAATGCTGCCATTGCTAGTTCTACATTCTTGCCTTCTCAGTATGATTACAACCATCGAGTGCCGCAGGTAGGCATTGCAGTTATTTTCTTCCGCCAGAAGGTTTGGAATTGATCGAGATCAGTCGTTATATGACCGACTTGTCGACAAGGCAGGGTAAGACATATGTGTACATCGTCGTTGCCTCCGTGTTAATGTCCCCTGTGTAGATGTGCATCGGAGGATGATCCATTCACGTGCCTTCAGTGTGTGGATGCGGAGATTCTAGTTAATGCAAGTAATGATATCGCCGAGTCCGCCTTCTACACTACATTTGTCTTCGTCCCTGTTGTTGATGGCAAATTTATTATGGAGCGCCCAAGTGTCATACTTTCCAGAGGCCAAATTAACGGAGTACGCCACAAATTTTGTCTCATCTTCCCGGTCATATAACGTTTCCCAAGGACGTTCTTCTCGCTGTCACCAACCAGAACGAGGGCTATGCTTCCGTCAATGAGAATCAGACCTTGACATTTGCGCAATATGTCTCTAGACTCTTTCCCGGTCTGACGTCTCGTCAGATTCAAGAAGCTGAGTCCTTGTATAAGGGTCATGGGACTGTAATAGAACGGGCCAGGATGGTATATGGAGATGGTCAGTCAGAGAATCTTGGACTCTGGAAATACACACTTATTCTCTTGTATAACAGCCATCCTTATGTGTCCGACTTACTCTCTGCTCGAGGCGTTCCCTGGTCGTTCGTGGAAGGTTGGTTCATGAAACTTGTCACATTACATCCGACACAATTGCTTCTAGGGTCTCTTTGCTATCCCGCCCGCACATCACGGCAAAGACATTCCTTACTACTTCTTCCGGTACGCAAAGACATTTCAACACGATCGTGATCAGTGATCCACATCATTTATTGTAGCGCCGACAATCCCCCTCCATACAATAACATGGAATTCATCGATGCATTCTCCCAATCGTTCATGTCCCTCGCCATGTTCCATGACGTCAACGTCAAATTTGATTCGACGATCACACCGAACTGGAACGAGTATATCATCGACGGAACGGAGATGGTATTCAATCACACGGAGGCATACAAACCGGTCGTCTCACCCATCCAGACTGACACAGAGCTGCTCAGGCGATGCGTGTAAGTCACCTTTTGCAATTAGATGAGCGACGGTGACGAGTGAGGGGTGTGTAGGTTTTGGTCATCAGTATTGTCTGAGACGGCGCAGTGATCAGTAATGATTCGCATTTCACAAGGAAGGAATCAAGGATAACGTGGAACGATTTTTGTTTGTTTGTAAATTTATGATGATATTGTTGCGATTGTTTTGCTATCATCCGTACAGCAGTATCGATCTGTTCAAGAATACTAGCTTCGATCTCAGTGAAAGTATATAAATTTATGTCCTAGTAGCTACCCTACTTTCTGGTCCGTGCCACCCACCAGAGTTTCCTTGAGATCTCTTTGTCAGCGCATGGAACTTCGACGACAGTCCTCTGACGCACTATGACGCGATCAGTGTTTACACGAGACACATCCTGCAGGTGGAATGTGTCCCGTGTCTGAACAACTGTTTTTCATCGGATGGGGGGTCAAAGGCAACATCTAGGCACCGTCGATCTCTTCGTCCTGTTGGCGAGCTTGGCATGCAACGCTTACACATTCGCCACCACGAGCACGTCGTTATGAAAGGAAACCACAATTTTTTTCAGAAAAAGCCCCCCCGAACGAGCCGGCATGTGGGTGATTGAGAAACAAAAAGTCCTGTTTTGATCACCGAAGTCTTCTATACTCTCCTAAAAGGTTCGCGCTAATGAATTCCTTAACCAGCCGTTGGGACTTCATGTGGATGAACGATGACTCAACCCTTACGCCTTTAAATTTTCAGGGGATAATTACATAATCCGGTGATGGGGTCAAGTGACCCCAAGGTCCGTAGAATCGAATATTTTGTTTGAGTCCATATACGGTGACACTGGTATCTGTGAACGGAGAAACGCCTTCAATGGAGGGTGACGAGTAAATGTTTCAACTATTTTTATTGAAACCCGGACTACATACGAATGCAGTAAGATGACGTATGCAAGATAGAATGTGTGGTTGATATCCAAATCAGATTACGAGAACAAATGCAGGTACGATAAGTCCAGATTTGCAAAAGGCAGTGTAAGATGATCAAGATGTGAACAAGAAAAAAAAAGGCCACGACGCTCGAGGGCGTATTATTGTTCTACCTCTTCTTCTTCTTCTTCTTCCTCGTCTTCGATGGTCGCCTCCTGATACTGTGAGAATCATAAGACGATGTATCGCCAAAATCGGAGTAGTGCAACTCACCTGCTGGTACTCGGCGCTGTAGTAAAATAATAAAAATTAGCGATTGAACAGTACACATCAAAAACCAATCCCTCACATCAAATCATTAGCGTTACTCTCTGCCTCAGAAAACTCCATGATATCCATTCCCTCTCCAGTGTACCAGTGGAGGAATGCTCGACGCTTGAACATCGCCGCGAACTTCGGGTAAGGAATAAAATGGTCTATAACAAATCGCTGCGCGTTCGAAAACAAGGGCTGACCTGTGTGAGGTTACGTTTGAACAATTCTTGCATGCACGTCGAATTCGCTAGAGCTACGCCAGCCTAAAACATGTAAGAATTGTTGTGTGCAACGCTTCAGACCAACACCAACTTGTGGCTGCCCAACTGGGGGTACGGAGCACAATGACACAGAAACATTATCAGGAATCCACCTGAATCACGTTCAGACGTTAGATACTTTAAAATAAGCTGGTGCTCACTCCACAAAAATGTTGGAATTCTTGCGTTGCAGCTGTGCGACGGATGTCTGCCAAAAGCCTTAGCAAATAGCAGCAAGGAACATGTATCCCTACCTCTGCCTAAGAGAGGGGTCAATCAGGGTTCTAAAATAAAACCTATCCACCTACATCGTTAGAAGATACTTTTCCTCGGAAAATACATGCAGCAGTGAGATAACGCCTGCAAAGCATTGGCACCACCAATCAAAACGGAACCATAGGGCACTCACCCGAAACGCGGATCGCATGCCACCAACAAGTTTCGGCGATCGAAAAGCCTGGAAAGTTATCGACCTGATCGAGTCACGTGTTAAAGAACTTACGATGACGTCAACTCAGAAACAGAGAGTTTCTGAAATGCCTTGGCCTTTGGATCATAGAATGGGGCAAAGCTTGGCATGAGGAAGTGAAGCTGAAGAACATGGTCAAAATAAGAAGAGCAAACCCAATATACGCAGCTCACTCGAGGGAATGGGATCAAGTTCATGCCAAGTTTCCTCAAGTCACTGGCAACAAAATTCATTTCTGGAAACCAAATACAGAACGGAACCCACCCATTCAACTGTCCGGGGAATCGAAGGCTTGTGCTAACACCACACATAACTTTCGAGATGAGCTGTATGCACAAAGGAATCAGCAGTCGATCATCGCTAAGAGTAGAGTGATCTACCTGATTGAGGTCATCGAAGCCCGGAGTTTTGATTTTGAGTGTTCGAAAGGCAATATCATACCTCCACAGAGTCAGAAACTAAACAGGTGAGATGGGCCGACCACGCTTACAATGCCTCGTTATCGATGCATATAGTCAGGTCACAGTTGTCAACGAGTTGATGAATGGAGAGCAGTGCATTGTATGGCTGTCTGCTAGTTAGTAATCGGTTGAGCTATACAGCAGGACACTGACTTCAACAACTGTTTCCGACACCTAATTATGTTGATCAGCTGGCTCTTTTCCGCATATCTGCTACACTCACATTCGGGGAAGGTAAAATTGAAAACGTTTGAAGCATTCGATCAGGGTATTCCTGCAAACCATCATGTGAAATTATCACGGAAAGTGTGAACATCGCTTGCCTCGCGTAACTTGGTTAGGAGCAGTGAACCAAGACCTGCACCGGTACCCCCACCAAGAGAGTGGATTATTTGAAAGCCTTGCAAGGCGTCACATGCCTCCGACTGTCTTCTTATGATATCGAGGATAGGATCAATTAGCTCAGCACCTAGGGAAAATTCCGTCTGAAGTTGATCATGAAAGTCTTGCACACCAAACCTTCAGTGTAGTCTGCCTCCGGAGAAGAATTAGCGTGGACTGTGGTTCAACATCGCAAAATGCTATAACTCACATCCTTTTGCCCAGTTGTTACCAGCCCCTGAATCACTAGTGAAGAATGTGTCCGGTCGGAAAAGGGCTCCAAGAGGCCCCGATCTCACCTGCGGGAGTTTCAGATTCGCTGGATTCGAGAGAGATTATGAAAACTGACGTGGTTGCAAACTCCAGCTTCGAGATCGATCTGTACACTCCTTGGGACGTACTTGGTTGGGCCATTTGAATCGACAGGAGTAAAGTACACCCCCGCCTTCAAAACAGGGTCAGATGGAGAGTGCGTGGTTTGAACAAGAGTATACTGACGCGCGCTACCTGCAATGGGTCCTTACCCACGTACATCTATAAAAACAGAATTCCGTTAAGTCATCATGCAAAATAATTTACGTCGCAGAATGACATACCCCCGATTCATCGAGACCGTGCTCGGCGAGGAGCATTTTCCAGAACCTCTCTCCGACTTGGTTTCCTGCCTGCAAATTTTCGGACAGGGATTAGGGTTCCCGAGTCAAACTTGGACTAATTTAATTCAACTACCTGGCCGGCCTGTGAATGAACAAACCACAGTGAGCCACTACAACGCAGTGCAGAACAGAATTGCGGCACCTGAACGTTGATAATTTCTCTGGACATGATTGAGTAAAAGAAAGGATTGACGCCAAGGGTTCAGTACGAACCCCGCCGCAGAAGCGATGGTGAGCTTACACCCTTTTCGGAAACATCCGCACACGTGACCGTGTTCAATAACGTCGCGTCATTTGCGGACTTGGACTTGTTGTAGTAGGATATGCGCTTCAGGGCGACAGTAGAAAACATTCCTATCTTCTTCCGTGAGTAGCACTGTGCTGTCGATTCTACCCATAGTCAATTCGGTTCAGGTATCATTCAGGCCATCGAGAAGCTTCAAAAGAAATGCATCATCAGATTTACAGAGGACGAGATGCATATCATCTGCAACGATGACGCCAACGAAGGCGGCATCCAAGTTTGGTCGTATGCCACCCCCAAACCGTCTCCTTTTCATGTGTGACCTCCTCGGAACAGGGTGGTCAAGGTCGAATCGTTGTTTACAAACTACCGTATACAATCCAACGCGGAAAACAGAATTACAGTCTCGCTTTCAACAGAAGCGCTTCTTTCCGCCCTCAGGTCGTCATCCTCTTCCGCGTCCTCAGCTTCAGTAGCAGCCGCGGTTCTTCCTATGTATGACACGGACGAACTTGTCATGAAGCTGGCCAAGAAGAATGACCAAGCCGTGCTTAGCTTCGAAATGTTCGGTGTATCGCGCTCAGGTCGAAAGGTACGCGTGGCACACGATGTCCGAATCGACGTCATGCGTCCTGCCGAGGTGGACAAACTTCGCGAACCCTTATGTCCAGATCCAGATGTGTGTTTCCTCGACTTCGTGGTCTCGACGAATATTTATAGGAAAAAACCACTGGGCTAGGTCACCGTTTTATTTCCCCAGTTACAAAAGATGCGCACCATTGTTGAGAGACTCCGCCCTCTTTCCGACGTATTGGCCCTCCGAGCCAACAACAGTGGCAGACTCCAAATTGCTATTAACACGGACGCAGTCAGGCTTGAAACACAATGGGTGGGTTGCCCAAACACCAGCATGAGTACGTACCCTGCTTTTTGCTCGAGTAACGTACTAAAATCCCGCCGGCCGTTTTTCAGGACAAGCGCCCGACGAGAACGCTGCCGAACCAGAAGCCGTAGAAGACCCGGAAAAACTATTTGGCGTACATCTGTCTATTCGCAGTTTCATAAAATTTCTCAATAGCCATGTCGTCTCAACTACAACTATCGCGTGTATGTGATTGTCTTTTTTCACAGTGGTCGTATGACGCTCATGCCATAAATAACCTAGCCATTTGTCAAAACCATTGTGCGATTCTCTATGTTTACATCGGTGACGTGGCGGATGCAGGAGGTGTCCTCACCTTTTATATTCCAGCTATTATTGATGACGCTGATTGAACAAGAAACCCTTGTGCTCCCCGTACTGAATCAGTTATTCTCCTCGTTAACGAATGGGCACTTCAAACTCTTCAGCAGGCTACTGCGTCGGAATACCTAAAGACGTGGAAACTGTTGAACATGGAATACCGTAGGGAATACTGTTGAACACGACTATTGGTACCTCAGCGGATATGTTCTACACATTCACAGCTCGTATCGAATACGTAATGCTGGCCTTGAAAAAACGGACACATCCCTATTTCGCGAGTTTTCAAACCCAAGCCTCTGAGCAGATTTTATCCGGTCGCCTACTGTTCCTACCACGACAGTCAATCTTGCCACAGTCCTGGCAAGCATTAAGACAAAATGTGCGTCCTCCCTTTCCTTTGCAATCCTGAGAGCCACACTTGCAACAATGTCGCGTGCGCTTTTGCGAAGGCTCAAGAATGGCGACTTCAGGCACGCTTTCACCGTACCCAAATGGCCTCTTTAGCCCATTCTGGTCTGTTGCAGGGTGTGGATGACCTGGTACATTGTGGCTTTGCGCGTGCTGGGGAAAGTATGCATAACCTGCATAAGGGTAGCTCACATACGGCCCGGATTGGGCGAATGTATAAGGTGCTGGCTGGGCCGGCGCCGTCGATGGCGCCGAAACCTCTGCGGAAACACTGGGCATCGTGGAGGAAGAAGGCTGCGGCTGTGCTGGCGCATGAACTTGGTTTTGTGCTTGGGATTGCTGAGGTGGCGCCGCAGTCGCTTGACTCGAACCCGCTTCTGCTGCAGCACTATTGGCTTTCCACGCATTGTCATATTCATCAGAGGTGTCCTGATAATACCACGGGATCAGAATGGTCACTGAAGAAGGTAAGGGGGCACGCACTTGGGGCGTGGGCATAGTTGTGTCAGGCTGGGTGATCTTTGAGACGCCTGGGGCATCCTCACCTGGGCCGTCTTCTTCCTCTTCTTCTTCTTGCTTTTCCCTGTCATCCTTGAGAGGATTCTGGATGGCGTTGATAACGTGAAGGATGGCATCCTTCGACATCCCGCATTTCAAGCAGGCCTTTACCATGTTCCAAAGAGACTTTGAAACACCCATCGCATGCCAGTTCCAAACACTCGTCCCGCTCCCCATATCGGAATCACCCTGGAGTAGCTTGGCGGGGAACTCTTCCTTTAACCTCGTCGGGAGGGCTTGCATAATCGAGGCATCTGTACTCGCGAATCTACGGCCCTCGGAAGCTGTGTTTGACATGCAGGTTGCACTTTTACAGACATATTCACATCCTATGATGAAGAATGGTTTCTCGACATCGTAAACCTTGATCGGTCCCGATTTGATACGGCCACGGTTCGTGAGCAACGACGAACAAGCAGAGCATGGGATACCATTGAAAACAAGTGGAAGTGGATCCCAATAAAAGAATCTGTGCTCAGAGAGAGTGCGAGAATTGGGTCCAGAGGCAATGAGTGAAAGGTACGCCGGCGAGGCTGGAAGCCAGAATGTTTTGAGGATAGAATACAAAGAGGGTATCGAATGAGTGTCTTTCGTTTGATTGGTGGATGGAGCCAACGAACTAAGGTGGGATTTGAAGGCATCCTCAACTGTGGGACCCGCGCCTGATGGCAGGTTCGGGGCTGTGAGAGTTGCGAGCAAGGCCTGTAAGAACGCATCAGGCTTTGTTCGCAGAAGTTCTGCCCACTCGTCCCTGTTGAGATTGGGGTCGAGATTGTATGGATGATGGGCGGTGCCACCTGTGGCACCGTTGGAGATAGCGAGTGGTGGTGCCGAGACAGATGCCTGAGTGCCCATGCTGAAACTCGTCTGCCAGCTGGGAATTCCAGGATGTTGAGGATAGTACGCCTGAGAAGCATTGAATTAAGGTAAGACAACCGACAGTGATAGGTATGCTTACGCCAGGAAAAGGCACTCCCGGGGCTGCCTGCGCAGGTTCTGCATGAACCTTTCCAGAAGACTTGCGTGCGTGAGGTGTTCGACGTGTACCGACAGAACCAGCAGGGAGGCCATCTTTCCTCGGCCGTCCGACAGGCCGCTTTATCTTCTCTCCGATGACTGGAGGGTTCTCCGACGGCTGTTTCTTGCCACTGCCTTTCGGCCTCCCCGGCCTGCGTTTCGCGGGTGTTGCGTTAGGATCAACCGCTAAATTAACGATAAGGACAGGCGTAGCAAGCGGCGATGCGACACTGACATTGTACGATGGAAGGACCTGGTTCGGCTGGCATAGTTGGCAGACTGTTTTCCATGAGGGATGGTTGACGATCCTTTGATCATGTTAGCGTATGGACCACAGATATTCGAAACATAAAGGCGAGCGGAAATATGGCTAGCAAAAACTGAATATGCGAAATACGACGGTGCTCAGAAAAAAAAAACTTATCCAAGCTAACAACCTATCGGACAAGCGATCTGACCGTGTAGCACGTAGAAAATTTTGGAAAAAACAGGGGAAAAAGGGATGTTGAATGTAGAATATCCTGTACGAAGACACTCACAAGATATCGAGAGAGTGCTTGCCAACGGATTTGTATCCAGTTTTTGTTATCCCCTGAGGCCGTCGGCTGTCGTGAGAATCGCGATGAGCACAGGGTTTCTTTTCAGTTATTTGGTCGGAGCTTGAAATTGCCTTACCTCCGCTCCATGTCGGCAAATGAGTGAAGGTGCAGTTTTTGGGTCCGTTCAACTTCTCGTCCTCCTCATTTTTTTTACGATGATTTCTACCGAATGCAAATAGGAAGTGCCGTCTAAAGGACGCGTTCTCTGGATGTTTCCGGTGTCGATTCTCGGTTCTCTGAATTATTGTTTGTCAAGGCCTTGCATTCACCGAGCTGACATTCATCTCTGGTTTCTAGTTGACAAATTGTGTTGCGATAAACACATTTTATCATACCCGGCTGGAGCGACTCATCATCGCTACGTTTTATTTGATGACTTCCTGCTGTGCTTTTCGATAACTGTTATCCGTGTATTCGAGTATATGCACCTCAAAATGTTAGCATTATCATTTGCACAGCCTCGCTAGTTTCTAATCCTTCCCGCGTGCTACATAAGGATCAATACGCGTTATGTTAGTCTGGTTCAGGTGGTCCGCCAAATCTAATCTTCAGCGCTCAGCGCTCATTGGTCCATTGCTCACAAATGTCGCGGTATTTCTATTCATCCACCTCCAGTCCTGGGAAATTTGGTTAGCAGCTGCAGGAACCACTACTGAATATTCCTGTGTACAGGCGAACGCCCAAGAGGTAACCGAGATCGCTAGAGTCGTTCGGATTCGTCCCAAGATTGACTACGTATTGTTCAGAATCGATCTCAGGCGAGTTCACGCCATTTCTGCGTATATTGTAACCTTGAGAAAATACCAATCAGTCGTCCGCGGCGAAGCCGACCACTCGACCGTTGGTTGCCGTGACAGTCGGACTATCCCATTCTGTGGTACTCCTCACTTAGCGGTGGACCCCGTTCTGTTTAGCGACTGATTTGTCGTGGGCATCATGGTTAAACTTGCCCCGTCGCATACATGCGGATTAGCAGTAATCCGTCAATTCGTACCGCTGTCCGAGGAGCTTCTCCATTTATAAGAAGCACCACGATCGTCATTAGCCCCGTGCCACCTGATTCATCCTCCTCTCAACCCTCAAGTCGCCATCTGAATTGATGTCAATTCAGATGTCCTTGGATGTACCTCGAGTATTCAAGCGCGTTGCTGCCATCGTTGCTGTCGCTTCCACGCTCGCCGTACTGTACAAGAAGTACCAGGCTCCACCCGCCACCAAGGATGGTCTCCCTCTTCCCCCTGGTCCGCCTGCATGCTGTTTTTGGGAAGTCGCTTTGCCTACTTCAAAGTAAGTTGCATGGAAGGATTCTCTATTCCAGTAGATGGCACACAACGCTTATCTAGTGTCGCGAGGACCCTCACCGAATGGGTAGCGGAATACGGTCCAGTGATCTCGGTACGTGCAGGTAGCCAGGTTGTGGTAATCCTCGGCAGCGTGGAGGTATGTAAGTTCAAAGTGTACCCCTCTTCGGGTCGTCATCCAACCGGGTCAACCAGGCTGCGTCAGAGCTTATGGAAAAGGAAGGCGCAGCACTTGTTGATAGACCACGCCTGGTCGCGGCTGGTGAGATCATTTCTCAGGACATGCGCCTCATCTTCGCGGGTAGCGGCGAGCGGTTCCGGCGTCTTCGCAAAGCTGCCCATACGCATTTGCAACCCAAAGCTGCCGAGGCGTACCAAGACATGGAGACAGAGGCGGCAAGGAATGTCATACTTGACATCCTCAATGATCCCGAACATCATGTTCAACATTTACAACGGTGAGTTGTTCTCCGCGGACTTAACGAATTAGGGACTTCCCGACACCCGGCTAGATATGCCGTAGCAATCGTTCTGCACGTCATGTACGGCAAGTCATACCCAGCGTCCAATAACGATGACCCGATGGTCATTCGTATTCGCAAGGTTTCAAAGAATGTACAGTCGGCGCTACAACCTGGTGCATTCCTCGTAGAACGGATTCCGATCCTGAAACATGTTCCCGGTTACGGAAGCGTTCTTAAACGATACCGCGAGTTTGAACTCACTCTCTTTAGAGAGCAGCTGGCTCACGTGAGGGACGAGATGGTACGCAACCGAGTCCTTCCGGTGTCAGGTATGGAACGCCGACAGCTTGGTATAGTCGATGGGCCAGGCTGGACCGTCATTTAGCAGAACACTTCTCGAGACCGCCCACGTGCATCAATTGTCCGAAGACGAAATGGCTTACCTTGCAGGCGGATTGTTTAGCGCCGGAGCAGATACAGTACGTCACAATCATGAGATTCTTACAATATGAATCACCTCATTGTCTAGACTGCTGGAACTCTTACGACCTTGATCTTGGCAGCGGCCAAGTACCCTGAAGCGCAAGCTCGCGTTCAAGAACAGATGGATGCGGTCGTCGGACAAGACAGATGTAGGTCCTACACAGCTACTGCTCGAACGTTCAGATGCTGATGGGAATTTCAGTACCAAATTTCGGGGATTGGGATGAGCTCCCCGAACTTCACGCGTTTATCGCCGAGGGAATGCGATGGAGGCCTGTTGTGCCGAGAGGTATTTATCAAAGTGTCTCACGCCGATTGGAAGAATTTACTCCCTCGATCCAGGGATCCCACATCGTGCGACTAAAGATATCATCTGGGTAAAACTTATTTCTGGTCTGAAGGTAATCACATGTAACAATTGTGTTGTAGAAGGGACTATGTATACCCGCTGGTGCCACCGTCATGGGGTGTCAATGGTATGTAGATATAGACGCCTACAGATACCAAATGTCACCACACAGCTGCAGGGCTATCTCAAGAGATCCTGCTGCGTTCCCAGATCCAGAGACGTTTGATCCCAGAAGATGGCTTGATAAGAATGGCAAGTTTTGCTCCGACATCCGTTCTTATGTTTATGGATTCGGTCGACGGTAAGTCTCATCGGATGGATGATTGTATCCCTGACAAAGTGTGTAGAGTGTGTCCCGGGCAGCATATAGCTAGCCGATCCCTGTTCGTCATTCTGGCACTGCTCTTGTGGTCCTTCCGGATCAAGGAACGCCCGGATGCACCGATTGACGTAAATGCTTTTGATGAATCAATTACTCTGGAATGGCATCCGTTTGCAGTGGACTTTGTGCCTAGATCAGACGAGACAAGACTAAGGGAGGTGATGGAGGGGAAAGTGCAATCGATCTGAGAACATCTATTCTTTGGACTTATACCTCATCGTGGAGTGTCATTCCATAACTTATTGTCCCAGGAAAAGATTGGCAATGTGCTATGAGTCTATCGTCTGACTCCTCAAGGCGCCTCATATACCGGGTTCTGTCGTGCTTGCAGCATCAGTAGCGCTAGACACAGCTGTTGCTGTTATTTGCACAGGTAATTCTGCCGTAGGCATTTCGCCGCTTCCATAGTGAAGACTAATCAAGGTACCTAGTAAAATAGCGATCGTCGCAAGGCTGGATGACTCCAAGTCAAAAACGAACATGACACCGGCCATACACAATGTGTCAGTCAGGTGTATAGCATGAATGAATTAAAACAGTACGGGATGGTTCTGGGAAAAGATGAGACCGACAAGGACGGACGAGGGAGGGATGACTTACACGGACGACAATTGGTATCGATACGAGGCGAAGGCTGATGGTGTACATCTGCAGGGCGAGCATCATCGACTGCAACGTTTTAGATCTGGAGATCGTGAGGACCCTAGATCGGCGAGGAATCATCGAAAGTGTGCTTGTACGGATATTAGGCAGGCACGCACACGAGAAGCACTGGGGGCTGTTCGGGCAAATTTTTCAGTGGGATGTGACCGAAAGACACGAGATGCCATCGCGTCCAATGAAGATCTACACGAGTCTTCTAGTTCCCCCGTGGAGTTGGACAGTGTTGGGAATTGGCCGGTTGGCCTGGAATGATTAAATCTGCGGATGTGATTGACAATGCGGGGGAATATGTTGCGGTTAGATGGGTGTAGATCGTGTTTTCTGGATGTGAGGAAACGACATAGTATTTGCTGTATATGTCTACTACGGCTCAGCCTGCCCGCGGTCTTGACCGTTGACGGGTTTCCAACGGCGGAGGCAGTACGACTGCGGCCGCGGCGCTACAGTCAAGCCACTCATAACCCATACCCCATACCCATTCTGGCCACTCTGGCAGCCAAACTGTCAATCCAGCAAAGGCATGTCTTATAGAGAACATGGACAATTAAAATGTCATACTACATAGTATTCACTGAGGCCATGGTGTAATGTTGTGAGCTGGAGGTCTCTGAAGGGGCCTGGGTTATGAGAGGAGGTGACTGGATTGTAATATTCCGACGCTTTAACATCAGCCTGTTTATTACTTAATTTGGCCATCGGTTGAGCGCGGTCCCCTGTTCCCACGGCCGAAGTCAAGCGGCGGCGCAGGAATACCCGCCCCCTGTCAGATGTATTCCCCACCCCATGCAGGAGTGAAAGATCCGTGAACGACACCAGCGACGAACATCGAGATCACACCCGGCCGTTAGGGCCTCGGCTCCTCTCGAGGCTGTTGGAGTCCACTCACCGTGTGCGTCCGTCTCTAATGGCAGGAACACGAACTCCCGAATGACCACGACGCCGCCCCGCCCACCAATAAAGTCTTCTTCATATGCTGCCTGGCAAGTCTCTTATTTCAACTAATTCGGCTAGTCCGTCTGAAACCTTCTACACCGTATTCGACCAATAGATAGCAGGATTTACTGAACTTTCAAGGTTTGGGTGGCGACCATATCCGAGTTTTCGGATTTTTGGCTCACTCATAGTCCAAACATCCAGCTGGATTTAGCCAAACTAGTTGAGAAACATACCGAACAAGACCTAGGTACGATGAAGCTCGAGATGTCAGGACGGATCAGCAAATTCCTTTTTTAAGTACAGTATTGACATTGCAGGTGGATTACAGCACTACAGCACGACAGTCGACAGATCTACTGGCAGCCAGGTCAAGCTACCCGGCTATTAGGCTCACAGAGGCCTCCAGATCGCACGGCCACAGTTCCCCCAGACTCGCCCAAACCTCCAGAATTCCCTTCCCCGCGATTAGGACTGTGCGTTTTTTTTGTGTGGAACGGGTCGCATGAGTGGTTCCTCACGCGTTGCATACATGCACCACAACAGGGGAAAAGGCCAAGCAACCGTGTGCCCACCCCACAGTGATCGCGATGGTGGACCTGAGGGCTACACCACAATAAATCTAATGACATGCCCACCACCACTGACTTCTACGATGATGGCGACGAGAGCTTCGCAACTGCGTGTACGTACCACGACGACGACGACAGAAAGAACGAGGGCACGCGAGGGCACGCGCACCACGACAACGGCCGCAAAGATGAGGGCCATGCGATCGCACGCTCGCACCACAGCGACGACGACGGTGAGGCGAAGGCATGCGCGCCACCACAATGATGCAATGACAGTGAGGGGAGTTACGCACACCACTACGGCGACACAACAATGGCGGGGGCGGGGGCCACAGGATCGCGTGCTCGTGCGACGACGGCGAGCACGAAGGCCACACTGTAGCAACAACGAGCACGCGGCGCGTGAACCACTTGTTGGAAATCCAAGCGCGCGCGCAGTCACGACCGGCACCGGACCGACCAGATCACCGGAGCGCTGATGCACCATCGCGCCGCCATCGTGTGCCGACGCCATATCATATGGGCGATGTTCGTAGCATTCTCGCGTATGTTCTTTCATCAGTATTCCAGTGCCCATAACTTTGCATATGATTTAGTCAGTACAGCCTTCTGTGTAGTATATAAGATGTGTAGTTTGTACTCGAACACCTCAGTCCGTTGCATCACGCGCACGACTGAGGTGAGCTGATTACCTTTCACTATCTACTGATTGCTTACTCGTATGTAGTTGATCTCTTTAGGTGAATATATTAGTCCGTTGCATCACGCGCACGACTGAGATTATCTCTTTAGTCGCGCGCTCCCCGACCGATACCTGTATTCCCACACCACTATCACCGCTATGACGTGACTACGATGAAGGTGGGGACCATGTGTGCCGTAACCACGATCGCGCCCTACTATGACCACGATGACGATGACGGTGGTGGTCAGCATGCCCCATCTGATTCTGTAGTACACGTATTGTCTACTGATTCAATGTCTCGTTTCTGCGACCGCTGCAAACCAAGACCGAACAATTTCAAGAGAACAGCAACGTCCGGGATGGAAGGACGGTACCAGTTCCCGGGTCATATAATGTCATCATCTTGGGGTGGTTTAATTAAGCGCCTTTCAGGTCACGTTGAGGGGAGGGCATTGTGCTGTTGAGCAGCTATTGGATCGGTTTGTCTACTGTCTGATGTTTCTCTTATGTGTTAGCATTGATTGACATTCCCCTCTCTAACTAGATTGGTCACCAGTCCACTCCAAACGTCCGAACATCGACAGCTCCTCGTGCACATGTCGATTCCAACTAGGAGTTGACATTAGTGGCAAATATACCTCCTGTCTGTTGCTATTCGTGTGCCCAGACGCTCGAACGAGGCTTGGACGTTCAGACGTTGGCAAAATCAATACCCATGTATCCTCGTGTAACGAGCCTTTGTGAATCAATATGACACATGATGTATTGATATCCGTAAAGTGAACTAGATTGTTCATCCCGCGCTTTTTTTTCATGAGACTATACCGTCCTCATGAACGAGGTTCCGTCGCCATTGCAGTATCAGCAACGCTGGGCGTGTCGCTGGCACGTCTTGCGTTCGTATCGGCAATTCTTCCATAGGCCTTCTGCCACACTCACTTCCGCGGTGAATTATTACGGGGACCAACAGCAGGGTGCCCAGTAAAATAGCAATCGTCACAAGGATGGGTGACTTCAAGTCAAAAACGAGCGTGACACCAGTCGTACATGATGTGCCAAGCAAGGGTACGGCGCGGAGGAATTAACACAGTGCGGGATGGTTCTGAGAAAAAAATGAGATCGACCAACATGGATGAGCGAAGAGGGGGCTGGTTCACGTGGGCGACATTAGTATTGAAACGGGGCGAAGGCTGATGGTGTACATCAGCAGGGTGAGTATCATCGACTGCAATGTTTTAGACCCGGAGATTGTGAGGACCCTGGATCGGCAGGAATCGTCGAAAGTATGCTAGTACGCAGGCACGCACACGAGAAGCACTGACAGCTGTTCAGGGAAACATTTCAGTGAGATATGACCAAAAGACCAAGACTCATACCGCGTTTAATGAAAATCTACACGAGTCTTCCAGTTCCGCCGTGGAGTTGTACGATGTCGTGTACTGGCCGACTGAACAGGGATGATAAAGCCTGCGGATGAGCCTAGTGATGCAGAGGATCATGAAAAGATTAGGCGGGTATGGATTATGCTCTTGGATGGGGGAACTGATTTCAGTTGGCGCCAACCAACTTCACTGTCGATATTTATCTGTGCCATGTTGTAGAAAGAAAGACTAACAGATCGTAGCGCTGCAGCATCCAGGCTATGCTGTATAGCTTGGACTCAGAGTACGGTAAGACTGGAGTAAAAACAATAGTCGTCCCTAGCGTGTCAAATGATGCTGTGGTGCCTCCCGTGTATCGAGCTCGGTGTATCCATTTCCCTGTTAGTAGAGTCCGCCGAGTTTGTGTGAGTTCATTGCAGAGTTCATGCGTGACGTCATTAGGAAGAATAGAGTTACAAGTCAGGATACCCACCAGCTACATTGCAAACCAGCCTTCCAATGTGTTAGGTGACCGAATGGGGCAAGCAAAGGAGAAGGAGAAAGGGACACTAATTGGCCGTATGACGCGATAGGTAGGGTCAGATGGGCGCAACCCACGGTCGAGTGGGAGAGCGGGTAAAAGTGTGCGTGAATGCAAAAGAACGCCGATAAGAAGGTATCGAACAAGGCTGCCGCAGTCAATGCCAAGTGAGTTGGTAAGGGGATGGGGAGCATACTATGTGGTGTGCCAGTTAGTGAACGCGGCGCCACAATACAGTAGGTGGCCGAGAGCACAACCTGCTAAAAGGGTATAAATTTTCCAACGTTATGGGTAGATTAATAGTGTGTGGAAGATCAAACAGTCTAACCTGTCAGCTGTCAACGTTTCGACGGTGGCTATGAAGAAGCCTGGTAACAGAGTGGTATTAAAATATCTGACCCCTGATCATTTCTTATCGCCTTGACCACTGGAAATGAATTGGTTTTAAGGATGTTTCAAGCGGATCCCCCCGTAACCCGGCTCGCCCATTAATCATCATCGATATATCAGACAAGTCCCCATCGGATGGCCTTGGCGCTCATGGATGCTGGGAGGTCAAATGGGTGAAAAGGAATTAATTACTGCCAGTTATGGCCCCACGTCTTGCCATTCCAGTAGACTTCGATCCCGTCTGGGTGGGCTTTACCAGCAGCATATCGGGACAACTTTGGGGCGTCGACGACAAACGCGTGTGCTGTCGTGACGGAGCAACAGCAAGGATGACGAGTGGTGGAACTCGGAGGCGTGAAGAAGAGGCTCCGTCCAACGGGTGTAAGGGAAAGAGCAGCCACACTCGCACTTGAACTAATAGAGAACATGTGGATGCAGACTTTGGCCTTCTAATTCACTGGCGTTATTACTGTACTCTCTTTGAATGTTTGACGGGTTGCTCTTTTCTGTATCGTCTATACATCTCTCTCACACTTCACTTCTTTAGCGACAACTGTTCGATCTTCTTGATGATCGCTGTGATAAAACGTATGTCAGCGTGAGGCATACTCAAGTGGGGGACGCATCCATCTCACATTCGGAATCGAGACCTTGATAGGGAATTTGCTCGCTGAGACCACCGCAGCCCTCTTTGATTGTACCCATGTAGCCGTACCGCGGAGCGAGCTGCCGCTCGAGTAGCCACGTTCCAAATTTGGAGCCGAGCTACAATAAAAGAGGATCATCGCATACATCTGGTTGATGGTGCAACAGTACGTACGCCGGTCTTTCGGTTCAGCGACTCGACGACGAGGACAAACGGGCTTGAGCCTATTTTCTTGATCGTCTACCGGCAAGAACGCTTAAACGACCACTTTGCTGTAGTAAGCAAGGGTGCTCACCTCTTCGTCGACGATGTTCAGAGTCGGCTTGTTGATTAAACCAACATTCAGGCCTTGCCCGCGGCATCGAAGTACAGCATCCCAAGAGCGGTACAACATTTCCCCGAATGACACAACATAACCCGCAGTGCCTTCCACAATCGTCTCATCTTTGCCAGGCACAAACTTGTAGTCACCACCAAAGAACCTGGTCTCGCCGTCCTCCTTGAGTATGAAAGGGACCTTAGAGCGTGTGGAAAAGATAAAGCGTATGCCCCGTTCAAAGAATACTCGCTGCACGACGGCTTGCATTTGCAATGGGTCAGCAGGGAAATACAGCCAAGACTGGACATCTGAGAGTCCATTATCGGCAAAGAACGAGTTGACACCAAAGTGGCAAGTATTGTCCCCCATTTCATCAACTAGGCAGAAAACTCAGACAGTGTCCTCCTGCAAGCGCATATACTCACCTCCAGAATGCGAGAAGTGGCAGAGGACATTACAATGGTTCAGCCGCGCCATGGTGATCTCAGAGACAACCATTTCAAGGAATGCAGAGAAGGTGGAGAAAACGCCGAACTTGTCAGCATCAAAGCCGAAACCAGCGGCGGCTGAAAAATTGCCGCGTTCCATAATACCAGATGGGACGAATACTTCTGGATACTTTTGGTGAATGGCCTTGAGGCCAGTCGAACCCTCCAGGTCACCTGATAGGGAGATAAACTGAGAGATTCATGATCGAGGTCGTCGACATCACTTACTGTCGATGACCATAACCTTCTTGGGTAGTATCCCCCTTGGAATACCGTCAAGGACCGAATTTACCGCTTCTCCGAACTTTGAACGGTTGGCACCCGTCTCTTTGGTGGACCCGACGTAAGAGTAAGGATAGGAAGATGGTTTGATGCTACCCAAAATGCCCGTAACAAGAGACTCAGAGTATCCACGCGAGACAAGATATTTAATAGCAGCCTTGACGGAGATAACATCGTGTCCATGTGTGCTTCCTTCAATGTCTGCAATACCGGGCGCCATAGGACGCTTGGCGATTACTGTGAGAATGTAAGGTCATTAGAGATGCTTTGATATCTATGCATACCAGCAGCGGGGCCATCATAGTTGACTACAGACGCGACCGCGGCCCAGAGAGCATCGATATCCTCGCCCGGAACATTGACAACCTTGAGACCGTGACCTTCGAGCGTTTGTTTCAAGTCGTATCCCTTGAGATAATCGGAGGGGTGGCCGGCAATAGTGACGTCATTGTCATCAATGAAGAGTTTGACGTTCAAACCCTGAGCGACAGCGAGACGAGCAGCTTCAGCGTCGTTGCCTTCCTGCTGGGAGCCATCCGATCCGAGACAGAACACGACTCTGTCTCGGTGGGCGAGGGCGACACCGTTCACATGGGGCCACATGTGACCGAGACGACCGGACGAAAAATTGACACCGGGTGTGAGGCCAAGTTCTGGATGACCTGGAAGTTGGGAGTTTGCTTCGCGGTAATGCAAAAGACGTTCTGGAACGATATAGCCTCCCAAAGCGGAGAGGAGGTATTGGGTAGCGACACGATGACCTATTCTCAAAATGTCAAAAGGTCAGGAGTAAACTCGATCCGGGCAGGCGTACCAGCCTCGTCAAAAAGAATTGGGAGGAATCTTTCCGAATGTTCAAACAGGCCGAGTGCTATACAAACTTCCGGGACGGTGTCATAGGCACCGCCTGTAGATTTGTAGGTTGAGTAGGGAGAGCCTTGGACGAGCGGGATGTACAACCTGTGTGACCGCTGACGCCACGCGCAGCGCCGGTCGCGGTGAACAAGACAATGGCATCACGGAGAAGCAGAATGTTGGCCTGCAGGGCAGCCTTCTGTTCGGGTGTGAGCTGGGGCTGTGAGGGGTCGAGCGACAATCTAGAAATAGACTGTGATCAAATGGATCCGACAGGTTGAGAACGGCGCTACTTTTTGTACTGTTTAAGATCGATGGGGAATTTACTCAAAGGATCGGTCATGATGAGACGATAGAAGTGGACAAGTTGGCAATCTCGACGGTCGACGGTTTTATCTATCTTACCCCGTGCGAATTTGGCGAATTTGTGACACGGAACGATCGATTTGCTACCCGAGCGGGGCAGTGACTAGTACTCACATCGTAAACATGCGCTTGCCCTTTCGCATATACGCTCGTTTTTCCCACAAGAGCGCGCATTTGTACACCGGAATACACTGGAATGTATATCACCAACACTGCCTGCGCGGCGGATACCAACCAAGTACCCTGGATGGCATGCGGAATGCCTGAATGCAATGTATAATCAATTCCAGTGGATCGGGCGCAGAGAGGACACGACAAACTTGGTGTAGCCTAGCTGCATTAGGCAATAAATTCTTCCGAAAAACACTGAGTTGTGAGAGTGAGAAGGGACTTTACCATGATATAGCCCAGTCATTGCTTCCTGTAAACAACCGTTGCATTCGGCTCGTCTGCGTTAAGTCGAGAACATGAATGGACCTATCATATACTTTAAGTCACACACCTTTGAGGTCTCCTTCAACATGAGCGGCCGAGATCAAACAATACTCTATCACTGGTGGTGCTGACGAAAGTGGAGAATGACGCAGCGATTGCTTACTAATATGCAGTCGAACCACGTGACACTCGACCCTGCTCTTGCTTGTCCAAATCATCGTTTGACCTGCAACGATCTTAAAAGCGAGTCTCGCTCGGGCACGCTTTCGTTCAACACCATATGGCAAACGTCAGCCAGCTACAGCCAGCAATAAATTCACAGGTTCAGACGAGCTCTGTTGAAGCACAGGAAAAGGATGCGGACGTATGGTTATGGAGTACCCTACCCCATGTCATATACTGATTCCAACCCTTCCAGTTTCTCGCGCTTCGCCTTATAAACAGACGCGCTCGTCTTAGATTATCACCCGAACCGCTTGACCTAGCCTCTGTTCCGGGAAGGGCCAGCTTGTTCGTTGTCGTCAATTCAAAGGGGTGGTTCGCGGCAGTCACCCGGGATACCGGTGGCGGGTCAGGTATGGGTGAGATATGTTCACCATACTCTTTACTAAATCAGTCGTGTTATGTCTAGTCCTAATTCTCTCCCCTCTTCTGGATCTGCGATCTGCCTTTTCGAGCGCTGCAGCCGACGAGGAGCAATCGTTCAAACCTCAGAGACGCGTCCCGATCAGTGGAACAACCCCGCACACTCTGACCGTCGCTTGCAATGACAGCAGATTACTGCTGGGAATGGTTGACGGTTCAATTCACGTTCATGCCTCAGAACAATTATTCTCCGCCGGTGAAGGTCCCGTGCAACCCATCCATGTGTTCGCAACATCATCTTCCGCTCCTATTCTCTCTGTACAACCGAACCCCGGGGATATTTCTGAGCTCGTAGCGGTCCTGAGGGACTACACGAGTAGCCCAGGCTCCCTATCAGTGGAGTTGCTCGACGTGCAGAAATTCATCTCCGCCGGTGGTTGGATGGCTGGCAAATCACCTAGCACAACACCAACTTCGAGTGAGTATGACTTGCTCTTAGTCTTGATTCAAGCTCACCATAGCAGTTTCTTGGTCTCCGAAGGGAAAGCAACTGGCGCTTGGACTTCAAAGTGGTGATATTGTCACTTTCAGCCCAACTGCCACAGCTACCCCAAAATCTTGTATACCTCACCCCCCCTCAGCCAACAACATGAGCGTGATATCAGTGTATTGGCTGTCGACGACGTCGTTCCACACAATATATGCTCCACCAGGGAAACTTACCCCAGACGTGGAACAAATTCATTTCCATTCTTCTTTGGATTCAAGGAGTAATACCGCCCAAGGTATCAAATTCAATAACCCATACCTGCCTTTTCCAGGCCTTCGACCGCCTGGCGAATTTCTAGTCTGTCTCCGCGGTTGGGATCCATCAAAAGTTCTGCTATTTATAGGGGACAGCACTTCGTCAGACATTGGTTTGATCGGCAGTATGGCTGACGGCTCTGGGGAAAGCTGGCATAACCTTTCGCTGGAGGAGACTTCCACGCCCAGTTTACCTTTAGACAAGGACCAAAATGACACCATCCTACTTGGGATGGACGTGGACCTGACAGATACTGAATCTTATCGCCACTCTACAGCTTCAGGGGAGTCGCTTCAGCTGCCTGCTCACCCCATCATGTATGCTTACGCGTCAGATGGGACAATGGTTGGTTGGCACATTCTCAACGTGACTGGGTCCTCCTATCCAGGTATGGTTACGACGGTGAATACGTCGGTTCCTGAGCCTAGCGGGTTGTCTAAAATAGAACGTGAGTTGTCGTCGGATATGCAAATGACTCCCACCATTTCACCGACTACTTCTACCCTGATGGAAACCTCTGCAACCAAACCTCTGTCGACTGTATTTGGTCAGCCATCTCCGTTTAGTACTCAGGGTTCAACATTTGGTACTTCGGCCTCCGTCTTCGGTCAACCTCCAGCCTTTGGCCAAGCGCAGCCCGGAGCTAGTCAGCAACCGTCTACTGTGTTCAGCAAGCCAACTTCGCTCGGACAACCCGCTACCACGTCAGTTTTTGGATTGACGACCGCTCCGTCTGCCTTTGAGTCATCATCTACCCCCGGATTTGGTTCCGCTGTGAGCAGTGGGTTTGGAGCCTTTGGCGCCGCCGGCCCGGCTAAATTCGGCCAGACTACATTCGGTTTCGGGGGCCCACCCCAAGCGACGACATCGTTGCAACCCTCAGCTTCCGTTCCTGAAGAAAGTATGGCTTCGGATGAAACCCCATCCCTTAGCGGACTCGGCCTTGGCGCTGCAAGTTCTCAAGCATCTGACTCAAAACCGTCTATTTTTGGCAAATCCAGTGTCCCCGCGTCTTCAACTCCTCAGTCGAGTACCGATGGTCTGATAAAACCAGGGACCGGTTTTGGGGCATTTGGCGGATTTGATCAGAAGAGTCCCTTTGCAAAGCCCACTGCTTTCACATCCAGTTTTTCGAGCCCCACCCCCGCGCTCCCTGCCGGTAGTTTTGGTGGCTTGCAAACAACACCTTCATTTGTAAAACCAGCCTCTGGCTTTTTTGGCCAGTTGCCCAAGGAGTCGCCGTTCTTTGCGCCACCCACGACAGTTGAGTCGAAGCCTGTGTCTGCCTTCGCTCTTTCAGCTACGCCAAATTCAATTCCTCCGAAAACAGATTTGGCTCAGCCCACATTCGGGGCGTCCTCGATGCCGGGCGGAGGTTTCAAAAGTGCATTCCCACCATTGTCTGCAACACCGGCTCAACCGCCCCCCGCCTCTAGTAGCGGAGCTTTCAGTGCTTTCTCG
This sequence comes from Xerocomus potaroensis, assembly GCA_038088895.1. Taxonomy (NCBI): domain Eukaryota; kingdom Fungi; phylum Basidiomycota; class Agaricomycetes; order Boletales; family Boletaceae; genus Xerocomus; species Xerocomus potaroensis. The sequence goes on along the minus strand of JBBPJT010000359.1, from coordinate 1,979 downwards.
AGCAGTGGTGGCGGTTTCACGGCATTCTCGTCGGCAGGAACGAAATCATTTAGCGATCTCCTTCGTACCGACGGAGACAGTAAGCCTTCACGACCTACTCCATCTGAAGAAACGCCCACAAAACCGGCTCAACCACCGCCACAACCTCCTGTCTTAACTACCCTCGTCTCTGCAGCTGTTAAAGAGCCACCCACGCCGTTCCCAAGCAGCGGTGGCGGCTTTACTACGTTGCCGGCAGGAGGTACGAAACCATCTAGCGATATTCTCCGCACCACGGGGGGGGACAAATCACCACAACCCGCGACGACTGAGGAAACACCCAGTAAACCAGCTCAGCCATCTCCGCAGCCTTTTGTCTCAACCACTCCAGTTCCCACGTTCACCAAAGAGCCGCCTAAATTATTCTCAGCCAGCGCCGGCGGCTTTGCAGCCTTCGCGTCAGGGGGGAATAAATCATTCAGTGATCTCCTTCGGACCGCTGGAGACCAATCCCCTGCACCTCCGCCGTCTGGAGAGATACTCAGTAAACCGGCTCAGCCATCACCGCAGCCCGCTGTCTCGATTGGTGGCGGTGGCTTCGCAGCATTCTCGTCTGGAGGAAATAAATCGTTCGGTGATCTCCTCCGCACTGCTGGTGACAGGTCGCAGGTCTCTACACCGTCCGAAGAAACAACCGGCAAACCAGCCCAGCCCTCTCTACAGCCCGCTGTCTCGACCAGTGTGGGCGGTTTTGCAGCATTCTCTTCTGGAGGAAATAAATCATTTGGTGATCTCCTGCGCACTGCTGGTGACAAGTCACAGGCCTCTAAACCGTCTGAGGAAACACCCAGTGAACCAGTCCAGCCTTCTCCACAACCCGCTGTCCCGACCAGTGGTGGCGGTTTTGCAGCATTCTCTTCAGGAGGAAATAAATCGTTTGCTGATCTCCTCCGTACAGCTGGAGACAAGCCGCAGGCCCCTACGCCGTCCGAAGAAATACCTGGCAAACCAGCCCAGCCTTCTCTACAACCCACTGTCTCGACCAGTGGTGGCGGTTTTGCAGCATTCTCTTCGGGGGGAAATAAATCATTTGGTGATCTCCTCCGTACCGCTGGAGACAAATCGCGGGTCTCGACGCCGTCCGAAGAAACACCCGGTAAACCAGCCCAGCCTTCTCTACAACCTGCTGTTTCGACCAGTAGCGGCGGCTTTGCAGCATTCTCTTTGGGGGGAAATAAATCATTTGGTGACCTCCTCCGTACCGCTGGAGACAAGTTGCAGGTCTCTACGCCGTCCGAAGAAACACCCGGTAAACCAGTCCAGCCTTCTCTACAGCCTGGTATCTCGACTAGTGGCGGTGGTTTTGCAGCATTCTCTTTGGGGGGGAATAAATCATTTGGTGATCTCCGTACCGCTGGAGACAAATCGCAGATCTCTATACCATCGGAAGAAACACCCAGGCTAGCTCAGCCTCCTCCACAGCCCACTGTCTCGACTACCCCTATCCCTGCCCCAGAGCCATCCAAACCGTTCCCGACTTTTGGTAGCGGCTTTGCGGCGTTCTCATCGGGAGGTAATAAATCCTTCGGCGAATTACTGCGTACCGCTGGAGACAAGTCCCCGGCACCTACGCCATCTGAACCACCGACCAGTAAACCAGTCCAGCTATTTCTGAACTCCCCTGTATCAGTCACTCCCCCCGTCAAGGAACCGCCGAAGCTCTTTCCTGGTAGTGGTGGTGGGGGCTTTGGAGCGTTCTCGTTTGGGGCTAAACCATCTAGACCACAGAGCGCTACGCCGTCCGAGGCTGCATCGACCAGGGCAGCCCAGGTTTCACTTCCGACGCCTCCTTCGACTGTTTCTGTCTTCGCACTTGCGAAAGAGCCGGTCAACCCCCCGCCTACCCCACCCTCGGCGCCTCAAGTGGAGAAAGGGTCGCGGGTTGGAACCGACGCAGAGGAGGACGAAGAGGATGGCGAAGAGGATGGCGAAGAGGATGG
>JBBPJT010000358.1:0-27747 GCA_038088895.1 Xerocomus potaroensis | reverse complement strand
CCACTGTCTGCGGATCTATGCTGCCGGTGTCGACTCGACCACCTACCCATTCTTGGGTAAGTATGAGGACGTGATGTGCACACTTCAAAACCTCGTTCGGTTGCAAAGGATACCTGACACGGAGAGTGGGTATGTGGAATATCTGGATGCACAGGTGAGGTTCGGCAGCACGGGGTCTGCCAAACACATGGAGTGGGAACATGGGAGGAGTAGACCAAAGTTGTCCTAGGTTGTGCTTGTACACAGATTGAAAGTGTTGTATTCGTTTTGTGATGCAAGTACTGGTTGCCGTGCTGTCGTGCCTCAAGGGTTCACCGCTTAGAATCTTAACCATCTTGTGCTTAGACTCCGTGTAACTTGTCTATGTCAACCGCGGGTCAACACTAGAGAACGGACATCTTCACGACCCGATTCGATGCCAAGGTGGATTCTTCTTTCGTTGCCATGGTATGGGACGCGCTCTAGTGGTGGGTAACTGACCCATGGTCGAATGATATCCCGATCCTGACTGAATCCTCCCTGGTTCCGATTTTCTAGGTTAAAGTACACAGCATGCCGAGAACGACACGGTCCCAGGCATCGAAATCTAGTCTGGACACTCCTTATAGGTTCCCAGTACTAGTATCACACGGGTGAACCGCCAATGTTCCATCCTGTACGTCTCCGATTGCTGGAGGCATTATTAGTTCTACTCTTAAGGAAGGACACAAGGAGAGATTAAGTAATTTAGAGAATGATTGAGTGAGCAACGACCTCGAAACAACATAAGACAGTGATTAGCAAGCTGCGAGACCGCCTTTTTATTCTAAATCAGAATGAGCTGTGAGCTGCTAACCTTCACGTAGGCCCACTATGCCTGCAAGTTTTTAGACATGCAATGCGACAAGCCTGCCCTCCCTGACATGACGATAGATCATTGGTAAACCACTGATATGTCAGACAAACGACTCCAAGGGGAAAGAAACTCACATACAATATCATTGTCAGTTCACCGGCATGAACACATTTTCTGATAACTGCGGATGCGAAACAACCCCTCCTCGTCCTTGTTGCTCACAGCCTGAAAACACACGCCCACCGTCCTCTTCCGCTCACCCACGGTATCTATCGATCAGGCCTTCAAGGCATGGCACCCTGGAGAGCAGGCCGTCCAGAAACGCATGTCTTCCCGAACGCACGCCAACTACCGCGATCGTCAACAAGCTCCCAGACCACCATCGTATGTTCCATAGTACTCGTCTCCATTATGTCCCTATAACCACCTTCGATAATCAGGGTCGGCCATTGGCATCCATCCTCTGCTCATCCCGGGGCACACCCGGATTCACCCGCGTCAGTGTTCGGTCTTGAGCTGAGTACACGTCGAAGGAACAAGCTCTCTGGTCGCGTCTCCCGCACACATTTCGATGGAAATGATATGATGCCCGAACTAGCCGTCTCCCATGCATTGGGGTATGTCCACCATGACCCGACTCGTCTGTAACTGACCACACAGACATGTCTTTGTCCAAAATATATCCAAGAGGGAGGATCCAAGAGAGCGAGCTCACCACATACCTAAATACTGCACCACACGTCATCTATGACCATTGGCAGCTCACACAGGGCGAAAGGCTACTAGACCAAGTCATCCAGTTTATCCACCAGGCTGATGTACGATACGTCACTCAGTGGTCATTGATGAGGGAGAACACTGATTTATTATTACCTGCATGATATATCATTATGGACAGGTAAGTAAATGATAGTGAACTAGAAGCTAAGAATGAACATACCTCGGTGGTCACTAGTGATGTGCGGGCCCGGGTCGGGCTCAGGCCCACCAGGGCTTGGGCTTGTCTAAATGTGAGCCCGAGCCTTGGAAAAAGGTCGGGCCCAGGCCAAGCCCAGGCTCAGCACGTGCATATGACCATCACTACTATCTTTGGAGCGGACGACGAATGTGAGGGAGGGGCTGGGTAAAAGTGTGGAGTGCTTTTTGGCCCCAGACAGAGCTGAGCCAGGTGGGGTGTGAGCTGCGAGGGCAGGCGGGACTGCCTCGCAGCGGCATGTAGGCCCAATACAGGCCGGCTGGCATGCCTGGGACCCCAGGGTGAGAAGAAACCCATGAGGCACCGAAAACGAACCGCTTGAGAACTGGGAATGGTGGGTGGGTGCGACAAAAGGCATGGTGCAGCCACAGCAGCAGTCCAGCAGCAGGCAGGTGGAGGCACAGGAAGAAGACGATGTGATGGATCATCGCGGAAGAGTAGATCCCAATGAATGAAGCACTTGAGGCATTGTGCACTTCTACAATATCTGCTTTGAGTCGATTCCAGCGCTTACTAATGGTGATCCCAGCTGACAAAAAGGTGCACTCACTGGAAACAGAGGTTGCCATGATTGAGGATATAATGAAGGGGTGCGAAAAACAAAGTCGTTGCCATATCCATGGTTGAGGTAAGTACCATACAGCGCCACAGCCACCTTGCTACCAATGTCGGGCTCAGTCAGGCTCAGGCCCAAGGCCCGAGGCCCACTGATGGTGAAGCCCGAGCCTTGAGCCCTTGAAAACCTTGGTGAGGGTCGGGTCGGGCCGGGCCCAGGGCTTGAGCCCAAGCCCTGCACATCACTAGCAGTCACTGATGATGGAGAACACTGAGGTACAAAACATGCAAGAGGAAGTATTATGTATGTGACTGATAATGTGACAAGTAAAGTGAGAGTAACTACTATCTTGACACTGGTGTTGCAAAATGCCCCAGAGATGCAAAATGAATTCTGCTGCAACATATAACAAAAGCAATGGCTTGTACTCATGGATATAGCTTTAAATAGACCTTCTATACAATCTTGTATTTTTATGTTCTGATAAAAAGATGTTCTATCCCTGTTGGCTTCATATCTATACATTGACACCTCTGTTTTTAATGAAAAACAGCCAGGAACTGGTGAAATTCATCTATAAAAAATATTTTAAAAATGTACTTGGATAGTCCATACTCTAGCCCTTCTTCAACCTATTTTTCTACAAAGAGGTCTATGAGATGTGGGTTGCTACTGTCCCCTCAACCATGACCTTCATAGGTGTGACAGGTTTGAGCAGAGCTTTGATACAGAATGGCTGTTTGCAGATGGAGGGACAATAAGCATGCACACATTACAGTAACCTGTGCTTTAATTGTATGGTGATGAACTTTGGCATGTCAGAGATTAATTTAGTACTATGTCACAGAGTGACACCCATCCCATATGCAGATGAGAAATTTTGCAACTCCCTGGTCAATCACACCTGCTGAGCCAGCATCATGCTGGCAACATCAATTTGTCATTTCAGGTGCTTTTTTTATTGTAACCCATTTTTTTACATGAGCCTCTATGATTCTATGTAGATTTTTATTCATGTATGGGTGACAAATGAGGAGTATTTGCAAGTGGTGTGTGTGATTTTGCAACACTGGTGTCACTCATAACTAATAACGTGACAGCCGTCTCGAGACATCCCACGCCCCGCGTTTGCACTGTGGGTGACCAGGTTTCGTGCGCGTGCGTCCTGGACGCGGTCGGACCATTGTACTGTCAAATTACAATGGTACACACTTCTCTGATAACAGCCACCACTCTTCCCATCCCGCTCGTAGGTAGCCGCATGATGAACTCGCTAGGCAATATACTTGTTACACCACTAGTAGGCATCGCATTCCCCCGCTTTGTTACCGGTTCCATCCTACACTTGACTGGCATAGCTCAGATCCACTTCGCAGACGCTGCCAAGAAGCTCATGCCGAGTCTGAGCGCACTCACCACCATCCACCCGTCACTGGTCTTTCTTTCGTGACAAACGACTCCCAATCCGCGATCGCCCCGACACGCTCGAAATAAGTCCCTCTTGTCCCCCGGCGTGCTACCTTGCAGAAGAGAAACCACCTGGGATGGCCCGGCAGGATGTACCAATCAAACTGGTGAGAACACGCGTGCAGAACGAGACACTGGCGACTTTCACGTTCGACGAGAGGACCGCATAATGAGGGATCCCGAGCCTCAAAGACAGGACCTTTGAGCTTATGAAAAGGCGTAATTTTTTTTAGTCAGGACCGACGGCATGAACATATAGTGTGTCGTCAAATTCAACAACAGATTCCATCATAAATTGGAGGTCACTAGATGATTTATTTGGAACATAGGGATGAATGACCGTGGCACTCGCACAGCTCCACGCAACGGCTCGAGAATTTCATGTGAATATAGCTGAGTTGATTCAACGGACATCATCGGAAGGCACGCGAATGTGGCTCGAGAGCGGAGAACAATGAAAGTGCCGCAGGGTATTGCCTTTAGGAAGACGACTGATTCGTATTTAACATTGTTGAAAGGGGTTGTCAGAGCCCATCTGGATGGCAAAGCTTGCCTACAATCTGCGACTGACTGTCATGCCGTGTATAGATTTGTGGAATTGTAGAGACCACTCCCTTCAGCCTGTAGGTAATTCCTCGAGGAACTCGACAACTACTCTGACGCGTCATCGTGATGAGAACGCACCATTGACGAAGTCCGCTGTTGCTTGCAACATTCCTAGAAGGCTTCAGCGCGGACGCCGGGGAATTGGCGATGGCTATAGTGTGGGATGAGAGACCTGATGGTATCGATGAGAGCTAGGCACATGAATGTTTATCCCCTTGTTCAAAACTCAGCAACGGCCCGAGGAAAGTGACATTCGCACCACTGAAAAGTCAATGTCACAGATGGTTTTCAGAGACTAGCAACATTGTTCGACAAGTATCAGGATGTAAATCTCTTGATCAATGAATTTTTGCCTTTACAAACAACTCGACAAACACAAAGTGCCATTCGAGTTCGAGTCGTCGGGCCGGCATGATTCCCACGACCGGTGCACAGGTACACGTGACGTAATTGATCCACCCTGACCACTTTTTAGTCAAGAAGCTCACACTCCACACTCACTACTATCATATCTCTGTCGCCCCCCCCCCCCATACCCCATGCAAAACGATCAGCATAACGATGTGCATATGCAGACGAGGCCGCATCTCAGAATCAAAGTGCGGTCAGACGAGACTAACCCTCCTCTCGATAACATCACGGCGGACAAGAAAAGGTCGTCGAATGCCTTCAACACTGAGTACAAGACTACTCCTGCCACTCCTGCGGAATCAGTTCCGTTCTGGCGCTCTGTCAAACTTCCATCCACATTGCAGTGGATTCCCGCTAACTGGAAGTGGGTGAAATGGATACCAGTTTTACGTAGTGCTTTAGCGGCTTGGATTGGGCTGCTGTTATTTCTCATCCCTGCGACACTCAAGATGTTGGGCCAGGTAAGCGTTACTTACTGTTGTTTCTCATTTTTGTGATCTAGCAACTACCAGGCAGCTTTCCTGATCATCGTTGGTAAACTATTGGAGGATTAATTTTACGTATCTCTTCACTAATCAATATTATCAATTTGCAGCGGCATTCCTTTCTCCACCGAGTGATCCGTTTGTTTCTGTGCTTCAACGCGAACTTGGAATCCTGGCCTTTGCGACAATTTGTTGGGCGTCAGTACTATTGCCGTACTCCCTGTTTTGACATTCAATTTCTTTTCCACAGTTGGTCTTGTCTAGGCATCAAATTAGCTTACATTGCACGATCTAACAAAGATGTGACACCCTCTCCCGCAGCTATCTTTGTCGGAGAGTATCTCGAACCCGGGGTAAGTATGTTTCCCGGTCTAGCGGTATCAGTGCCCGTGGTTCATGCCCAAGGACCTAGCCTACCGTCATAATAGCAGTGTTTCTCTTTATTTCAAGCTTCGTTCTGTTGTATATCAAATCACGCGTAGGCCCTAGCCCGCTCCTCCTTCCATGTATCTTTGGATGCATATGTATCGGTAAGACGCTTTGCACACTCGTCCTTCAACCGATAATGAGCGTACTTAATGCCACAGACATTGTTTTAACAACTGCTGTTTTGTTTCCGTACCCTTACTACACGGTTCGTCGACTAGTCATGTCCCCGTGCACGATTAACGCACTGCCAGATCGGACAATATGTTGTCGTTCCGTTGACTTTTCACACAGCCATCTCTTTGATCCTATCTCTTACGTTCTTCCCAACCTCACAGTCAACGGTGTTCACTACACGCCTCCAGGATGTACTGTCATCTTTGGTCTCCGCCACCAAGCAACACTTCCACTTACTTCAACAAGATGTTACAGCCCCTGACTTCTCTACAACTCTACTTACTTCAGCACTCAGTAAGGCAGAAGGTGCACTTGCAATGCTCGCATCCGCTGCCTCTCTACAGAAACTGGATATTATTTACTCCCGTTTTGCACCTGCGGATTACACTCAACTCCATTCTTTGACAAGAGGCCTCATTGCCAGAGCAAGTGGAATGAATATGTACTATACACTGATTGACCCGACGAGAGAGAGATTTCCTGTTGTCTCCGCTCCACCTACTCCCGCGACATCAGTAGGCCCTTCCCTAGCTAACTCCCGCCCTCCATCCCCATCCCCATCCCCATCCCCATCCCCGGGACCTAACCCTGATCAACTACCTGCAAGTACAGACATAGAACATGTGACCAGTACCGGATCTTCCCATGGCGGGACAATGAGGCACACTTCACACCACCTTCAAGTCCATCACTCCACTGGGATCCACCATCGAGCCCACCACCACAGACGACGATATCTGCCTCACAACATTTTTCACCATTCTAACCACTCGCACAGCTCGCTTCTTCACTTTGCGTTATCCCGCACTGCAAAAATGGAATCTGCCGTTGGAGTTTTTGAATCTTTGAATTATCTTAACCTTGAAGCAACGCACATGTATCATCCGGAATCAGAGACACACATTGCTAGGGCTGCTGAGCTACTGAGTACTAGCTGTGGTGACTTGCTTCCAGGGTGTGAACGCGGTCTCCAAGGTACATGCGATTGGCTTGGTTCTCTCCAAGAAAACTTTTACAGGTTCTGGGCGAGCACAGAAGAGAGACAACAGAATCGTAGGGACAGGATCGAGAAATACAAAGCCTTGCATCGCGAATTCTCGCTGACGCTGGAAGAATTTACAAACAAAAAAAGGTCTGCCATGTGTCTGTCGTTGGATGTCACGAAATAGTTAAACCACCTGGACAGATACGCGGTCATCGATCCCTATCGAAGTATATTTACCTCTGCTGATGATACATCGACGGTCCGCGAAGTTCCACCCCATAGGCATCTTTTCCACTGTTATGTCTACCAGTACCACTTGACGAGGTTTGCCACGAGCATTCAGGGCATGGTATGTAGTAGCTATAATTGCCCTGCCCTCAAAAAACTAACTTCATGTAGCTCAGCGAGATTATCCGGTTGGAAACGGAGAGAGAAACACCTAAAATGTGGTTTCCAATGATTCATTGGTCAAAACTGGTGCATCACACGGCATGGGATCCTTCTGAGATGATGGAGAGAGATGACGACGAGGATCCTGGTTTGTGTCTTTCTAGTCATCCACACATTGTGATCTAAACAGTTCCCAGATATTATTCCTGGGCTGGATCGGACCTCACCAATGGATTTGGGTCAAGCCGTTCGTCGAGACCCCGATGCACTGCCCCCCGGAAATGCACTAGAGAGAATCATGAACTGGGTGTACTATTCAGCGAAGGGGATAGGGAAGGGAAATGTCCTTTATGCGCTGAAAGCTGCCATATTGACAAGTTAGACATTTTTTATCCTCTTTCGTGAAGTTAGATATTGACACAAGTTACAGTTCTTCTGACACTGCCGTCTGTTCTCAAGTCATCAGCGGAATTCGCATATAGTACGTTTATCTGGAAGTCCTACTTTACACTGGCTTACCGTAATTGCAAGAAAACAAAGCTGCATGGGGCGTGTGAGTTCAGTATTTGCATGAAAAGATAGACGGCTCATTATAACCAGCATTATGGGTCAACTAACTCTTGCTCGATTTCGCGGGGACACCACCTTTGGACTGCTGTCACGGATATTGAGTACTTTTGCAGGCGGGATCGTCGGTACCGTGATGTGGTTCGTGGTCCCTTCGACTCGCATACACGTTGTAAACAGGTAACCTTACCCTAGGTATATATCCGCAGGATCCGGCAAAGGAAGTCCCTTCAGCTTAGCAGCTGTATGTTTCGTTTGTTTCCCCTTTATTTTCTTCTGTCGCCTTTATTGGCCTGTCCCTCCGATGATCAATTTGATCTTATGGGTCACGGCTGGCTTGGTATGTCCAGTGGCGCTGATTCAGTTTTCTTAAAACTTAACTGGAATCTAAAAGATCATTGGATACTCGTATCAAGATATACATCTCGCATCGACTTCCACACTGGGATATGGTATTGACATTGCATGGGCAAGTTCCTCTGTTGGATTGTCATTCTTTCTTGACACTCTTTAACAGAGACGGTTTGTCCTCGTAACGATCGGAGTAACAGCCGCCGGGTATGTCATTTTTACCGCACCGACGACTGTCACTAAGTGCTCGCCTAGTATCTTCTCATTCCTTCCCCCGTCGACAACGATTCGTTTGTATCAGCGAAAGACCTTGGCCACCACTGCTGCAGAGATTGGTTCCCTATATTGTTCCGTGATCTCATTCGCAAACACGAAGAAAGAAGGCGAACCTGCAATGATCGTTCAACATGCTCTAGCCATTCTCAGCAAATTGAAGAGGTCTCTCGTACTGAAAGAAAACATTGTTTATGAAGTAAGCTTTCGATAACTCGGGTCTATACCAGTGTACTTATACACTCAAGTTCTCGCTCCGGGGTAAATGGCCTGCTGAGAGATATCAACGCATCTTGGAGCTGCAGATGTATGGTGTCATTGAGTTGAGACGCGCTATTCCATCGCTGAATGACTTGTCCAGACAAATATCGAAGTTGTTGTCTCACTTGACGTCGGTCCTTGAGCAAATGGAGCCTGCATGGGTGCTCGCCTTCTTAAGGCGGACGGAGCTGTCGAACGTAGATTTTCAGGGAGATGTGTTGGCTGTCATGAGTGCGTGCTACCTATACCCTGTATGGATGCTGCTGACATCGTGTTGCTAGGTTTGATCTCGTCTTCTCTTCGAACCGGGAATCCACTTCCCCAGGTGACACCATGTCCACTCCTCAATCGTTTCATGGAACATCGGCATGGCCTGAAGGTCGTATACGAGGAATCCGAAGAAGATCCTGGCCTACCAAAGGTGTTGACAGAAGAGACACTTGAAAGCCCACAATACCTGTATGTCCCGTAGCTCGCATCCTTCCAGGTGACTCTCAAACGCGGTATTTCGACAGGAATTTCTCTGTCGGTGTGTCGACCGCGTTTGGCATCGTGCTACGTTTGGACAAGTTGATGGTTGCGGTTAAGGAGTTGGTCGGAGAACAATACCACATTGACGGGATGGGCCTTCCCTTGCATCGCCAACGAGGGCGCGGGGTGGCTATGTCCTCTCCGCCTACAATCAATTAACGATATTCCGCTCGAGTACGTAGTAAAGCAGTAGTCCGTTGTAAACCTGTGTAACGTTACGGTGGAGTCAAACAAATTAGAAACCCTTTTTGACGGTGTCCTGGGCCACCGGAGCCCAACCTCAAGATGCGCGCTGCCCGATAGCATTCTGCTGGCCTAAGCACCGTGCTGCACGGTATGACAGAAGTTGCGAACGTTCCAAACGTTTACCCCGTTCCTTACACTGACACCTTTCTTTCCTTGTAGAAAACCAGATATATACGCAGTGTACACGTCATCATTTTTCGGACGTTGTACTTGATCACGTTCCTGGGAGACAACCGAACAAAACTGTCCGCTTTTCTAAAAAGAAAAGAAAAAAAAATTACGGTGATGATGACTCGAGGACGGGCTTGCCATTTTTGGCCTTCTGGTACGTAAGTGCTGGAAGATTGCTGTACGTTATCGTTATCTCAGATAAGTATTGACGCGGTACCTGGCCACTCACCTGAAGGATCCGAACTTCGTGCGTCATTTTTACCACAAGCATTTGGCACAGGGTAGAATTATCTATTGAGTGGCCATACACCGCGTTCGACTCACGTAATGGTGTGCTACTAGGCTACATTTACAGTTTAAATCATACAGCATGTATATACGTGTCCAAGCCGTCGAGTGGAGATCGGGGCACACAGCGGCGGTTCGAAATGGGTGCCTGGCGTTCATTTTTCTGGTTGCTCCTCGGGGAGAAAAGGGCATCTGCCGCGGGTAAAGCGGGTAGCACAAGTCAGGTCAGGTGAGTCCATTTCCGTTCTGGAGTCCACACTAACGCCAAAACGTTTTGATACAGAGAAACGGTGAGTTTATCCGGGGACCGAGTTGTCAGCGAAAGTAACTAACCAAAGGGTTTGTGTTAGCCGCGGGCGAATTATAAAATTGTAATCACATGGCCGGACAACCACTTGGCACGTGTTTTAAAAAAGGGCCGTGTTTCTTCATTGTGACATCTCAAACATATCCGTAGTCGTAGGTCCTGTTGCGGAATTTAACTACCATTTCCCTCCATGCATGCCAGGTTCCTGGCTTTAGTCTCGCTAAGGGACTCTGTCTGAAATGGAGAGCACAGTAGTGCATCAAATGGATCTACACCACCGTATGCATCGTGGCATGTGACGACAAGTAGAGCACTGCCTCCCTGCTACTGCTACCCTAGTACACAAGTTTGCGGCCCGGCGGGTGTTCATCTTCCTGATCGCTTTCTTTTCTTACTTCTATGTTTGCACGCTTGGGTATTTGAATTGGTACCGGTCACATAGACATGGTGCACCTTCCCTTCTCTGCACCTACATTTCGTGATGTCTTCCACCGATGGCGCTTTCGCTTCACTCAAAAAAGACTGGACAGGTTGAGAGCTAGCCATCCGCCGGTGGTCGGGCCGAAATGCCATGTCGAAGAGATGATATATTTTTTTGATCGTTCGTATATGCATGTCGAATTCAAACGGACCGTGTTGACGATGACACGAGTATCGTACCCCGATTCCCGAGGGCTGTCCAAATGAATTGTGCACAGTGGGACTGCGGAGACTCCATGTTCAAGTTCTCCCATTAAACCGATGACCCACTGGCAGACACCTTGTCGCAGTTTCCCACTGACCCCGAAAGTCTTATACTAATTGTCAGAAATAATCCGTATATGCATACGTCCGTGTCAAGGCTGAGCACTTGGATTTTTCTGATGGAAACATGACATGTTCCATTAGAATGTCCTATCAGCAGACGCCCTTGTTTTACCTCATTCGGGGTCCTCGTGTTATACCAAGCGAACCTCTTTTTGTCATCGCACTCCGATCCCCATCGCTCTTCTACTTCTCTCGTGCGGCTATAGATGACACATGATGCACGCTGATGTTGATTCCATAAACAAGATAGATTGTTCAGCACAGGATACATCATATGTCATCCCCTTCGCATCCGATTGTCGCTCGCCCTAACAAGCACGGACGACGATCCAGATGATGGCATGGTGTATACACCCCCCATACAACCCATTCAGCCAAAGTAGAGGTACTCACTGCATTTGACCACACACGCTTCTTTCATCGGCCACCGAGACGGGATTAGACCGTCTCTCTCATCCACTCATCCACGCTTTGTCATTCGCTTCTCATCGCGCACTGGCAGCCGGACGGGGCTTCGTCATGTCCACACAGTCTGAAAGTTTACGTTTTTTTTTGTCCGCATCTCTAGGTGCGTTTGTAACGCGGATTCCTTCGTTTCTCATAAGTTCTGTTATTTTATTTTATTTTTGTTCTGTAAAGGATAAATGAACACCTGCCATCGTCTTTGTTTTTGTTTCGGGAATGGCGCACGTGAAAACAATATAGATCGGGGCGACTTTCATGGACTGACCTCGAAATCTGAGGGTTTGTACTACGCATGTGGTGGGCGTTGGATTGATAGGGTAGCTTTGATGGGTCAAAGGGGAATAAGTAGTTGACCATCTCACACCAACGAGGAGCCGATGGTACTGGGCTGCCATCACCAAACCCTGCCCAACACACCATGATTGGATCCCCACATGTTCGACTGAAATTATTTGTTAATGCATAAATACATAAGGTATCAATGACAGCCAGTGGATACTAATATGGACAATATAACCCAACCCCAAAGGAAGCCAACCTATGGATACAAGGTCTATGAATGTGTGTTTGAGCCCATAGTCCCATGGTGACCATCTATCAAAGCACAATAAATAAATCAAAATAAAATAGGTGGCAACATGACATGACCCCCACGGTGTTACGAAACAAGTTCGTAACCCTTCCACCACCCCCTCTCGCGGCGCGCCCCTTTGCCACGTGGGATCAAATCCCACACACGTTTGACCCCTCGAACATCACGAGCCTGATGGGAACAAAACGGCCATCTCTGCGGAAACGATGCCCAGTCCAACAGCGGTCATTACTACGATTGGCAACAGGTTCCAGAATGCGAAGTCCCGTTGCCTCACGTAGATTTTCTTCTGGCCCAGAATCGTCTTCCAGAGCAGACCTGCCAACGAAGCTGAAAACGTGAAACTCACAGCCCCAATGTTGGACGCAACAGCGAGTGCGATGCCAGCCGCACGGTTAGCATTATATGGAAGTTCGGCTGCACGGACGACTTGGGTGAGCAGAATGGTAGCGCCAATGTTGGTACCAGCGAGGTTACACAGGACGACACCAAGAACGCCGATCAGCCAGATTGTCGGGTGCATTTGTTTGTGAGACGCGCGAACGAGCCAATTGCCAAAGATATTCACCCAACCTTGATGATTGAGCGCCTCGATAAGGATGAACTGGGAAAACGCGAAGGGGACAAGGGCAAAAGGAAGCCGCGGAAGTGCAGTGATGAAAGTAGGGAAGCGTTTATAGAGTCGTTCATGCAGACTATTCATATACGACCGATACCACCTAAAGATTGACGGGACTTTGACATCTTCCATGGATCCAGGGGATTCAGGGTTTGGCTTGGGCTCTGGCTCTAACTTTGATGTGCCGGGCTCAGGATGGACGGCAGTCGATTGGGACTGTTCCATGTCTGTGGGCCAAGCGGAGGAATGAGGGGAAACGTCATCACCCATCGGCTGGTGGCTCGTAGACGTAGATGCGGTATCGAGGTCTTCTGTTATAACTATCGGATTACCACGGCAATATTGATAATAATCTCGACCGATATCAAACACGAACTTGGCCACCGCGAACGGTAAACTGATCTTCCAGACGTCGACACCAAAGAAGCCCACGACGAGGCAAAGGATAAGGGTTGCGCCGAGCATGAGACTGCCAACACAGGCACCGACGGGATCTCCTAGGGCTCTCCGGGGGTCCCGATATTCAACAGAGTCTAATACCTGCGGAACTTTTCTGCGGAATTGTAACGCCAATGCACCGAAGCAGAATAGGTTGCAGACAAGGAAGGGAAGAATAGTGTAAGCGGTGAACGCGGCATTGTTTACACTGAAGCCTTCACAAATGACAACCTACGTGAAAAGATGTCAAGCGCATGATCATTCCGTTTGGGAATACGTACATTCGTGGGATTCCCTACAAAAAGCACCATGCTGGCAGTGTTCGCAGCAGCGAATTCGGCCATAATCCAGGCTAGGGGGTCGAGCTTTACGACTTTAGTGTAATACGCTAAGAATGCGGTTCCAGAGAGTATGACGGGATCGTTGCCAATTAGGATTGAAACGAAGGTGAGGAGGATGTAGAAATAAAGATACAGTTTCCATCCATTGTTTCCGCCCTTGTTGCTGACCCAAAATGCCGCAGCACGGAGAATACCAGTGACGTCGAGGGTAATGGCCATATAGGCAAGAGAGAAAAATAAAATGAGTATGTTGTAGGGCTTGACACCTTCCGTGCCTACGATTCCGTTGCGAATAACTGCAGGGTCGATGCACCGTGTAGCCCATAGTAGTGCAATGGCGAGTATAGGCGCGGTGGTGAGATTGATTGGTATCCGGAACAAGAAGCGGGATGTGGGTATCGAAACCGGGTGAATTACGAAGAAAATGGAGATGATGAAAACCACCAAGGTTGCAATTGCGTGTCCGTTCATGATAAGAGAATCTATACCTAGAGAGAGGGTTGGAGTGTAAGAGAATGTTAACAAAGGAGGGAAAGGCCCGTTAACGAGGCAGTCTTATAGTCGGAGTACAATGCGACCCACTTTGTCAATAGTCGATCGCTTGGAATTTCCGGGAGAAACCAGTGCACGCTGTTCACAAACTGCAGCCAGCGGGCAACAAGAGAAAATCGATTGTATCAGGCTCGCTGAAGCGCCATGGGTTTAATAAGTCTTGCAACAGACAGAAGATTCTGTTTAGAAAACGTACAAAATAAGGCATAAACATTATGTAATGAAATCTGGTCTTTAGTCGGCCTGTTGTTTGTGGATGCCAAGAGTCTCAGACCACCCAGCACGACGGGACGCATTGTTTCATGGTGGTAGAATACGCAGTTCAATATGCTTGAGTGGTCCATGCGTTGTGCACGTCTTTCCAATCGCTTTGGCTGTGCTACTACAACGCCGGGTCGCAACCGCTTAAATTGCTCCCGCTCAACGAAGAAAATACAGGTTTCCACTGATCACGCGACCAATCATTTGGATTATCAGCGCTCGATCATTGGATCTGCAACCCTGCTGTATTACGGGGTGGTTTTGACCTGAAAGACGATATCTGGTTGTGGACATAGTGAAGCCGAAGAACCACGTCTTCGGATCAGGTACCCGAGTGGCATGTGAGAAGTGGCACTGGCCATCGTCAACAGCGGGGAGAGGTACCGAATCTTTGCGGGAGGCCAAAATGCGAGTCTGTATCACCGTGATTCGCAGCGGCTCCAAGCGAGAATCTGTACGCATGTCAAGCGGGTTACCTCAATTGAGAAGCGCTCCGCAGGAATACTCAGAACTGACAACAAAGGGACTCTACAGCTCTCTTTCCGAAAGGAGGATCGATCGATAGCCAGTATCCCCTCAAGGAAGCATAGCTATGGCTACATCACCTGGTTTTGCTGAGTCGGAGGAGATCCGTTGGATGCGAGCCAGCGCGACGAAGAGAACGGACACCCGCAGCAATCCGGCACCGCAACGGATAATATTTTTGCAAGTCGGGCGTCCTGTGGATGTCGATCTTGTGCCTTAAACGGAACGCAGGAGAATGAGCCACACTGGAATGCAGCATATAGCGGTCAAAACGTATCGAGTCAATGTGCATATACACCTCAATTAGGGGACGACCGTGTCGGTATTTGCTCGACCCGTTGGCTCTGACCAAGTTTATGTCAAACATGTACAGTTTTATTGAGTCACGCTGAATTATCCGACCGCGCACACATAGCTAGACATAGCTATGCGCTGGATTTGAACGTAACCCCTTCGTAGACTACAAACTTTGATTGCGCTTTTTGAACATCAATGCCTGCGCAGCATAATCAGTGAGTCACAGGTTTGAAAACCGCAATTTAAGTTCGTACAGGTTGCGTCATGATTAGGCCATATGTGCAAGGGATGATCGCCGTGCCTAACCGCTATACCAGAAGGCAGAACACCGAATGGTTAGCGCTTGGTATTCAGTATTGCGGATGTATATGTATTGGGTACGGGCCCTGAGTGTGTCTACAACATGATACCTGCTAAGTGTGAAGAAGGGGATGGGACACTACCAATTCTTTCCTTGATCTTGTCTTGACCATCTGGTGGCGAGTTTTTGTGCACTATTAATCAGCTTCGAATAATTCTAATTCGATTCTCCAATTCGATTTTCTACGAACATTTTACTTGCAGTACACTATCTCATATTGCATATCATAGATAGGATTTTTTAAATCCCACTATGTGGGATAGTGTGAAATAGAGTGACAATGGATGCTGTGTTGGAAATCCAAGCGTGCACGCAGCCACCGCCGGCACTGGGAAGCGGTTACCGAGAGCGCGTGCACGAAAGCGCCTCCATTGCCCGCCGACGTCATATCGCATGGATGACTTTCGTAAGATGGACGCGTATGTTCTTTTATTCGTATAGCTGTGTTTTTCCGGGTATTCAGATACCCATGTTTCTTGCATATGATTTAGTAGTACAGTATATAAAGACTTTCAGTCCGTACTTGAACACCTCAGTCCGTTGCATATCACGCACGACTAAGTTATCGTATCTAGTCGCGCGCTCCCGATTGGTACCTGTTTTCCCCACATACTATATAATGTATCACCTTTGGTGGGTGATTGCACATTATGGCAGGGCCCAGTGAAAGTTATTTCTGAGCTGGTCTGTAGGCCCACTGGCATACACATCACATACACTCTGGCATATATCGCTGCACCATGTAGATGTAGAATAGTCACTCTTTGTCTTTGCCTCTCATAGTCATCTTACAGATTGTGGTCAAGTTCTGTCTAGCCTGATCCCTTGGTCTCAAAGTAGGTATTTGCACACTGGTGCCACACATCCTTTCTTCACTATGTCTGCCAAAAGCATAAACCTTGTGGTATACCCCTTCCATACAACCAACAGCCAAAGTTGTTAGTGATCCAGCAATTGGTGATGATGATGATGAGCCTGGGATTTCTCAAGGTGAGGCATTATTATGGTACCTGCATATACCTCTTCATCTCTCAACAGTATGCAGTATGAGATAGTGTACTGTATTCTCGTTTTAAACAGGTTCAATTACTCAGAAATATTCCACATAGTTTAAGATAGATAGATTTATTTCCACGCATTATGTTATTCCTATTACGTGTTTGCAAGGTTAGCATGGGCGCTCAATTGCTCCCTGTGCGTCAAGTGCGTGTTTACTTCCTGACTACATCCTCAGAACGATGTCGGGACACTTCGAGATACCCATGGATCCCTTACCACACTCTAAACCGGATGATACAAACCAAGAAGATGCTCCTGTGAGTCAAGAGAATGCCCTGCTGCAGAAAACCCCCACGCCCATGTAAGTTTTTCAGTCCTTACCAACATTGTTACCCACAAGCGCTGTTGGTTTTTCTCCGGCCGGACCATTTAACACTCTAAAAACAACAGTTACCGGCACGCTGCGCCCTCGGGACCATGGCCGTGGATGGATTTTGACGAAGATGTTCCTATGGTCGAGCCACCGTCAAAGGCGCCCGGGAGTCCGGATGGTCGGGATTGGGAGGAATACCCACAAAGTCTGTTCCCGAATTGGACAGAGTGCCAAGTGAAACGATGTGAGATGCTGACTGCATGTCCTGTTGGCGAGAGCGACGTCTTCAAAGTGGATGTGCTCCAAGGTGGTGGCTTTGGTCATTCCGGTCCATACATGGTTTCGATCAGAAACGCCTCCGATGAAAACGCGTTTTGGAAATTGATAAACCAACCAGTGAGTTTCTCCATCCTTACTCTGTCAAAAGTGATTGACATGGTTTCCAGCGAGAGGAAGATATTCGTGTGCGCGCCGTTTTCGTTAATAATATGACCAAGAACGTCCTCCAAATGCTAGGGACGAGGTACGTTCGTTGTTTCTTCTGAGCCATGCACTGTCCGACTCTTTGCAGGTATAACGTAGAGCCTTTTTTCTTTTCGTCTTCGACCAACTGGATACCTTCAAGATACCAAGAGAGTCTAGTCCCGAAACGCAGCGATCGTCAGTTCTTTCACGTCTTCGTTAGCTTTCTTCGGGATCTGACAATGGCACAGACATTACTGTCGTTCTTCCATTCATTCGCATGATTGATCGAACCGCCGCAGGTCCAATACCATTACGTTTGCAGCCAAAAGAACCCGATGAATCTTTACCATCGCATGAAGGTGTGTACTTTGAACATTCTTTTCGCTTACTCTAACATACGTTCTAGGCGACCAAATCATCGACACCCAGTCACCCCTTTATTTGGACACTTGTATGTATTTGTGCAACTGATCGACTGAGATGACACATCTATTACCAGGCGATAAGTTCATCCTCCAAGACCTGCTTAGCGTCCATATGGTCCGAGAAGTGGGATCCAGCACTATCATATCGTACCATCCAAAGTCGCGCAACAAGACAGTAAAAGAACTTCACTCGCTGATCAAACGGACTGGTGATAGCGTCTATTGGCAGAAGATCTTCGCAAAGGCGAGAGATCCCACCTGTCTATTTTTATGTTTTTTGTGGTATGCTATGTATGAGTGGGACGAGGTTTTCGAGATTCTTTATGCCCACATCAATCACATGGTGAGTATAACAACTAGACATTCGGAACAGGGCGTCACATTTGTTTCTTTGCAGGAACAAAAGGTGCTTAACAGTGAAAGTATCCGCGAAACACGTGACTTGCACATTCTGCAAGCCCATCTGCTCTACTATCGGACCCTTCTCGATGATTTTCGGAAATCAGTTGTCTTTGTGCAAGAGACCGCGAATCCCGCAATGCACGACCCTTCCGTGACTGATCATCAGCGGAGAGAGTCGGAAATTGTCATGAAGAGGGAGACCGATTATATGCTTTCGGAAATCGAGAGGCTTGAAAGTCAGAGATTAATGCAAGTGATGCGACTGAAAAACGTCATGGATCTGGTATGTTTCATTTGAGCTCGTCGCTTCAAGTAATTTGTCAAACGTTGCCTATCTAGGCGTTCGCGAGTGTGAACATCGATGACAGTAGGTATATGAAGGAACTGACGGTGGCGACGGTCCGTGACTCGGCTGCGATGAAACAAGTATGTGCCTTAGCGTGTAAACTGCATCTTGATGTATCGATCCATTTCAGATTTCGTATTTGACAATGGTGTTTCTACCCGCCAACTTCATGTCCGTAAGTATCATTTACTGGCAACCTTTTTGCTCGGCCTTGTTCATATGATCTATGCAGAACGTATTCAGCATGAATGTTATCGAGATCAACCCTTACGGTGGAGAGACCGTTGCTCACTACATCGAAAGCACTGTCAGCCTGACCATCTTTGCTGCATGGGTCGCTATCGCGCTCCAAGCTGAAAGCATGTTTTTCCCACGAGGAAGTCCTCTTTGGAGACGGGCTGGCTGGCCACTGTTTTACGTCTGGGACATGTGGCGATGGGTTATTGAACACAAGCTTTTGAGGAATAGGAAGACGGCGTGATATGGACACTAAACGTAAACGCTCACTCGCGGCAGGGCGCTTTAAATTTGATGATTGTTGTATGGCATTGCCGTCATCTTTTCCCATCCCTTTTCGTTTAGCTCCTCTTCCCCAGGTAGTTGTGAATGGTAGGGTACAGATAGGCTGTTCCGATTTGAATGTAAATTCGCTATTCGCTAGAGTTCGCCGGGCGCTCGTGTGGCTTGCTGTCAGAAGTACGGATTGGGCGCCTTTATTGCTTTAAGCTTTCGCGAAGGCTCTCACTGTGGCTAGCGGCATTCGCATATACTTGCTTCAGCATCAGTGGGCACTGATGGATGCGCGTCCTGCGTCGAAACAATTTATAACGTGTGCGTAAATGGGCATCACGATCACGATTCTCATGGACGCACCATATGATAGTAATTGGAGAGATGTGTTTCCGGTTTTTTGGCATCACCTCTGGGCCATTGGGTAGGGTATAATGGTACACAGTGACGTGCTTCTTTTTTTTAGACCCTTGTTTAGCGTCCCTAGAGTCATGACTCTTCGGTGGAGGGTGACCGTCGTTTACATGCTTTTGTACGTATGGCGGGGCAAGGTAGTCGTTTGTATCGTGTTGCATTCAGTCGGATGTAGAACAGGAGAAGATAGTTTTGGGGAGTTTGTGTCTGTGCGGGTTGTTTTTCTTGTGTGAGTTTGGTGCATGCTGTTTGGGTTTTCGAGAGGGGTCTAAGGGGCTGGTAAGTGGTGGGCTTGGAGATGGGGGAAGTTACCGGGGTGGGGTCGAGTGGTGCACTGGGTCAAGGGGTGTTCGATGTGGTATCACTCTTCTGGATTTTCTGGTGGCGTGAGGTCTCCGAGTGTAGCTGTCGGCAGCGACGAGCTCGAGGCACGCGCCACTGTATCATCATATGATCCCCGAACGTCCGTGAGCGGCAAGCTGCCAAAACCTAAACCACACACCACCATCGTTTGGCTACCGATCATAACGGAACCTTTTCTTCCGAATGCGTGCGTGCGCGTACGACATACTCTGAGCAGAACCGAGATCGATATGCCAAGAGGATCGCGTGGTAGCATCGCGTCCGCACGAGTGGAGTTTTAGGTTTAAACAGCATGCCAGCTAGGCATTTCGGGGTCGAAGCCCGCCACACGTGGTCGCTAACCACCGAAGGTGTCGGGCTGCAAGAATGTCAGAGTGGTAAGGTGGCGTCGTGCGTTTTACCTATCTCCACGGACTCGATGAGGGTGATGCGCATCGCCAGCTGTGTTTGCTTGTGCGCATTCTTCAAGTTCGATAGGTGCAATCGATCGCGGTATCATCGTCTTTAATCGCGGCCTGCGCCATAGTGGGGAACGGATATGCCATCTTCCACCCGCTTGGAGCTGGCTAAAAGTTGACACGCCGATGCTGTCTGTGGTGTACTTGCTGCGCTCGGTTATGGCAGTGGCCACCACAAAGGTTCTCAGGAACTGAAACGCGGGGAAATTTCAAACCGTTTCGATTGGCTTCATCGTCCGGGGCACTCGGGGGGTGCTCCGTACCTCTCGCCGATCGTGGATATTTTTTTTTGATCGGGATTCAGATTCGGACGGTGTCTAATTCAGCCGGCTGACGGCCCAACATGCACCCAAGCAAAGCAGTGCCTATCCTTGCCAACAAGATAGGGATAAAACAGATTTGGATGCCGACGATCGTCAACTTTAGTGTGACGAGCGTTCCCTGGCGTGGAAAGGTGAAGGGGTGCAGGGAGGGAAAGATGTTGGACGCTTGTGTGATGCCTCCGGCGGTCAGGGAAATGAATCATTATTTAGCTGCATGATGGAACCTTGGCGGCCCGCCCATGTGATATCCGGCGCTTGATACTAGGGACCCCGATATGAAGGGGGTCTTTAGACTAGGCCATTCTTGACATGCTGTGTACGCCGTTCTTTGATGGAAATCTGATGCTTACATATGTATGGCGTAATTACTAACAATACCGGATCTTTGGCCTACGG
Source organism: Xerocomus potaroensis (assembly GCA_038088895.1). Classification (NCBI taxonomy): domain Eukaryota; kingdom Fungi; phylum Basidiomycota; class Agaricomycetes; order Boletales; family Boletaceae; genus Xerocomus; species Xerocomus potaroensis. The sequence continues at coordinate 6,706 of JBBPJT010000358.1, read as the reverse complement.
AGTTGGAGTTATGTGGGCGTTCAGCCGGGATAATAATATTGGTACCGTGAGGGCGTGTCTTGATCTACACGGCAGCATATGAGAGTGGAGGTGCAACGAGCCATCGAGACAATAATCCCAGCAGTGCATGCCCTGCAACGCTTGTTAGAATTAATTTGATATTTCATAGGAAGGTTCGGTATGCTAATGATCATTGAGCGATTCGAGAACGTATTCGGGTTCAGATTAACGCTCGTTGACCGCCTATCATTGTGTGGCGGCGACAATAATGGGAGGTAACAAACTAGCAGCGCTAACAATATCATAGAGCGAGTCTGTGCGTGTAATGAGTACAGAATGGTGGACGAGTTGTCTTGGTGAATGTTGACGACGTTGAACCAGAAATATAAGCAGCCCGAAAAGGAAATATAACGAATAGTTTAAACTCATCTGCAACGGACTGATTCACCAACAGACGCGGTGGATGAAATATTCATCAATTGTGGGAGTAGGTGGCCTTGCACCGATAGAAACGTCTGCTGGGGTATATTGGCTGCAAACTTCAAAATTTGATGTCCTTCGAAAGTCCCAAGCAAGAACTCGACGACGCAGTGAATGCGGCCTTGAAGAATGTGTTTCCGGATGGCTCTCTCACATGGTCACTCTAGAACCTTCTCAACCAAATCATTGTTCACTCGAAGGGGGATCTAAATCCTCGTCCCCATCCAGCCTGTTTTTGGCCGTCAACGCCATCGTCTGCGTGGTTGCGCCCTTCGCTTCGTCGTCGTCGCACTGGTGGAAAGCACTGAGCATGCGGTAGTATCATCCTCGCCTCCCAGTCGTCGTTGTCGCTGCCGTGCGCCGGTACCACCGGATGCGCCCAAAGACTGCCTTGACCAGCAGAATCACAAAGTTAATTGATACCTGTGGGAAACTGGGCATGCTATCGTCCGCTTGGTAGCGTATACCGTACCGCAAGCTTCGAAACCTCGGTGTGTGATTATGGATTCATCAGTGATAATTTGTTAGCCATTCTTAAGGCATCCTGGTCGGCAACGAAGAAAGCGGGTGCGAATAGTCAGTGCTTCTTAACCCACTGTCTGTCTAGCAGCATGGATTCACACCATAAGCTAGCCTTGGATCAAAACCTATCAGTATTATCCAAGTAAAGTTCTTGTGGTATTGCCGTGGGTGGCTTGCACGACTATCTCGCACACAGCGAGAAGTTGACAGGGACCACAGCTATTATGTCAAGTTTTATTCTATCGCCTAGAGCTCGGGCACAGGAGAATCAAGGATGGCAGCCGAGGCAGTTGTCCATTTCCTCCAAAAATTATAATACACGTCGCTAAACACACTATCAGTTGTGCAAGCTTTGCATCGGGACCTGTCGACGTCCTTTCAAGAAGACTATTGTGGCACCGCCCTTGTCTCGTTTTGCTTACCGCTGGCTGACCAGATCACCATTTGATTGATAGCTATCGCTCAAGAATGCTACTGGGAAGCTAGGTGACGTGGCGGACATTGCGAAGCAGAAATTGTATGGAAAAGAGTACAACCCGAAGAAGACCGGCCATGTGCTCTCCTTGTGTCAACAATTCGCACTGAACGTCATCCCAGACTCGGTGAAGCACTTGGAGAAAGGAGTGGCGAGTCATCTACGGATATGCCTCTGGACGAACCTCGATAGAAATTGGGGGTACACGAACTATTCCTCGGAGCCGTTCCTGTCGTGTGTGGCTGCAGACATTCTGTACGGCCCGAAAAGAGACCGAAACCTGGATGAATCTTTGGGGTGGCGGTGATACTGAATCTCGTCAACAAGGGCGTGATTGGCGGGGGGAACTAGCGAGCTGATTCATGTGGCTTTTAGCAAAAGACTTGTTCGTCCACACTGGGAAGAAAGCCACTATCAAGGTTCCGTAGTTGTGGGAGGAACATCCGTTGGAATATGAAATGATCTCTTTTGTAGACTGGCTTAAGTGGGACAACAAGGACAACTAGGCACCACTTGCACACGGGACATTCGAAAATGCATACCTGAATTTCTCGCACTGGATATACATAATGGTGAACTTCGCTGGGTTAGACGAGGAAGAGTATCGTTTGTCCTTCAGACCTCTGTTTAACTGCACGACACCGGCGAGTCTGATTCTCTAGATTGAACATGTGGACGTTTACGCTATTGGCAGAGGACAGGCGCGGTTCGGTGCTTGTCATCGACAACCTCTGATCAACAAGGGCGACGCACACACATTTTGAGGGTAATCATAGGTCTGGGTCGGGGAAGGAACATATATCACAGACTCTCGTTTCAGACGGGAACGTAGGCAGAACCGATTCTCTAGGATCGCTCCCCTACATTGCCATTTCAGCTGATATTGACCGACTGGGGTTGTTCTCGATGACGCTCCCGGGGCGGGATGTTAACGACCGCTGTCTGCGTATCTATGCTGCTGGTGGCCCATTCTTGGCAGGCTATTGGAATGTGATAGGCTTCCTTCGAAACCTTGTCCAATCGCAGAGGATAAGTGACGCAAGGAGCTGGTACACAGAATGTATGCAAGATCCGGTAGCACGGGATCTACTAACCACATGGAATGGCAACATGGGACGAGAAGGCCAAAGTTGTACTTATACAACGATACTGTTGCCACAGTCCGACAGGTGCTGGTGAATATTTGGCAAGAGTATGCAGTTTTCGTGATGAACCAGATCCACGTTGCACTCTAAGCCGACTATTCTGCAATCTCCATTAAAATGACAACCTAATATGTGAACCGCTCTCGAAGGACACTCTCCGGGTCTATGCCTGCCCTCACGAGCCCCTCCATCACGCTGTTCACAAATGGGAGCGGCCCACAAATATGCGGCTCGCGTGTCCGCGCACTGACGCTCTCAAAGAACACACCACTCTCGTCGACTCGACCCGGGTGCAGCGTGACCGAGACCGATGGGGGCATATAGAGGAACTGGGAAGAGACGGGTGCGGTTGTAAACAGGTGGACCGAAAACGCCAGATCAACAAGGGCGCGGTCTTCTCCCTCCCTGCCCTTCTCGTCCCTGCCCGCCCCTTCTTCTCGGTTCTCGTAAGATTCACGTAAGAGCGTCAGCATCACCTCGGGCTCGCGCGATGACACGACGAGGACGACATCCCACATCCCACAGCCCTTTCTTGCCAGCCCACACACGTACCGGGTCAGTCCCAAAAACGGCGTCAACCCAATCCCACCTGCGATCCACAACATCCTCTTCCCTGAGACGCCGGTGCTTGCGACATCGCACGCGGCGATGGGAACGGGGAGCGGAAGAGTTCCCCCAACACCCCTCAACTGTGCAGTGATTCCCATCGCAGACACGTCCACCGTGCGTCCAGAGTATGAAGGGTCGGCAGCATGCGCAACGCGGTGCAGCACGGGCGTCACCAGCCCATGTGGCACCTTGCGAATCGTCAGTGCAAACGTCGAGGGGTTACGCTTGCTCGGCGGGATAGACACGGTCCACGTCCGCACGCAGTCATCGTGCTCCGCCCATGTTCTTATCGAGTCGGAATCTGAGGTAGAGTTGACGAGACTCAACTCGTGTGCGCGTGTGCGTACAAAGTGCGCGAGGTCGAGCACTGCATTTTGGTTTGCGCGGATGTTCATTGCACGGTCGGATTCGAACGTGAATGTCGCCAGTGTCTCGTTGTGCACGCGTGTTGTCACAAGTTTGATTGGTATATCTTGCCGGGTCATCCCAGGCGGAGTCTCTTCTGCGAGGTAGCAAACCGGGGGACAATAGGGACTCATCTCGAGCGTGCCCGGGCGTTCGCGGATTGGGAGTGCGTTCGTCACAAAAGCAAAACCGGTGACGTGGATGGTGGTGAGTGCGCTTACACTCGGCATGAGCTTCTTGGCGGCGTCTGAAAAGTGAGTCTGAGCTATGCCAGTCAAGTATAGGATGGAACCGGTAACAAAGCAGGGGAATGCGATGCCCGCTAGCGGTGTAACAAATATATTCCCCAAGGAGTTCATCGTGCGGTTACCTACGAGCGGGGTGAGGAGGGTTGTGGCAGTTATCGGGGAAGTGTATACCATTGTAGTTTGGCAGTACGATAGTCCTGCCGTCTCCAGGACGTACGCGCACGAAACCTGGCCTCCCACCACGATGATTAGTACCAACACGGGGTGGATGCGTGTCTGCATCTACGGGTGAGGGGATATAGGATGTCGCTAGATAAGCCGTGTCAGCCTGGTGGATGAACTGGATAACTTGATCCGGTAGTCTTTCGCCCTGCGTGAGCTGCCAACGGTCATAGATGACGCGTGGTGCAGTATTTAGGTATGGGGTGAGCTCTCTCTCTTGGATATATTTTGGACAAAGACTTATCTATGGTCAGTTACAAACGTGTCGGGTCATGGTGGACGTACCCCAAAGAGTGGGAGACGGTTAACTCGAGCGTCAGGTCATTTCCGTCGAAATGGACGCAGGAGACGCGCCCAGAGAACTTGTTCCTTCGACGCGTACTCGGCTCAAGACCGAGCCCTGACGCGAGTGTGCTATTCATCCACCCATCTACATTGCGGAGGGTTCTGAGGATGGGATCGCCGTGCCACACGCGAGCGTGGATGTGCAGCGCAGTGTCGATCGGCGAGAATATGAATCCGGGCATGCCCTGGGATGAGCAGAGAATGGATGCCCATGGCCGACCCTGATTGTCCAGGGTGGTTACAGGGACATAATGGAGACGAGTACAGTGGAACATGCGATGCTGGTCTGGGAGCTTGTTGACGATCGCAGTGATTGACACGCGTTCGGGGAGACACATGAGTTTCTGGACGGCCTGTTCTCCAGGGTGCCATGCCTTGAAGGCCTGATCGATAGATGCCATGGATGAGTGGAAGAGGGTGGTGGGCGTGTGTTTTCGGGTTGTGAGCAACAAGGACGAGGAAGGGTTGTTTCGCATCCGCAGTTAACAGAAAATGTGTTCGTGCCGGTGAACTGACAATGATATTGCATGTGAGTTTCTTTCCCCTTGGAGTTGTTGTAAAGGTTAGCAGCTCACAGCTCATTCTGATTTACATTATAAAGGCGGTCTCGCAGCTTGCTAATCTTTGTCGTCTCGGGGTCGGGGTCGGCTTTGCTCACTCGGTCATTTTCCAGATTACTGTCCTTAATAACAGTAAGAAAATGAGAATGGAGCTGTGCCGAGCAATAGGACGATGACCCCGCCAGCGTGCGTCCCGCAATACTTGTCAGAATCACACCAACATGTCACGGGAAGGCTCAGTAGGCCAATCACGAGTGATTCCAAACGGATTTGGGTCCAGATTGACACTTGTGGACCGCCAATTATCACGTGGCAGCGAACAGCAACGAAAGGTGAAGAACCGACAACGCAAACAGCCGAATCGCCATGTCCGATCCAAAACACGCTGTGAATGTCAACGGGCCTCCATCGGACTACTTGCGGTGCGTAGCGGGCACGCTTTGGATTCAACCGTAAGCGAGGTAGATCCCGTCGGGCCTATCAATAGGCCAAACATGTTCAATCGTATCTGTTGTAATCAATATCAAAGAGAAGGCAAGTGATACTACAATCCCCACCCCCATAATTACTATGGCATCGACATGACGGGTAGAGTCAGTGTAATGGCATCTTCTTTCCACCTTGGCATCGAATCGGGTCGTAAAAATGTCCGTTCTCTAGTGTCGACCCATGGTTGACAAAGACAAGTTACACAGAGTCTGAGCACAAGATGGTCAAGATTCCAAACGGTCGACCCGGACGTGCGCGTGAGGCCATGGGGTTTGAGAAAGAGTTGCATTTTCGGTAATGCGGCACGACAGCACAGCAAAAAGTACAAGTGTCACAATTCCGTGTTCAGGCTCGACCTAGGACAACTTGGGCCTAACCCTCCCATGTTCCCATTCCATGTGCTTAGCAGACCCCGTGCTGCCGAACTTCACCTGTGCATCCAGATATTCCATATACCCACTCTCTGTGTCGGGTATCCTCTGCAACCGAACGAGGTCTTGAAGTATGCTCATCACTTCCTTATAGTTCTCCAGGAATGGGTATGTGGTCAGGTTGATACCAGCAGCATAGATACGCAGACAGTGATCATCAACATCCCGCCCCGAGAATGTCATCGAGAACGACGCCGGCTGACTAAGATCAGCTAAAATAGCAATGTAGGGGAGCGACCCTCTACCCGGGGCAGGATCGGTCCCACCTATATTCTTGTTCCTCCGTGTGATATTGTGCAGCGCCGGTCTGGAATCTTTTGATTCCCGGGCCTTGTCTGAGATAAATATCTGTGACATGTGCTCCTCTCCCGAACTAGATCTACGTTCGCTCTTGAAATATATGGGTATTACCTTATCGATCAAAGGCTGTCGGTGACAACATTGCACCGCACTCGTCCTCTGCCAGTGGCGTAACGTCCACATATTCAGTCTAGACGTGAAAAAGAATCTCATCAGCATCGCTCGTGCCACACAATCAGACAGACATCTGAGTGACGAACGGTAGTTCTTCTTCCTCCGAACCTGCAATGTTCACGTCCATGGATATCCAGTGCGAGAAATTCAGGTATGCATTCTTGAATGTCTCGCGTGCGGGTGGTGCCAGGCCGTCCTTGTTGTCCCATATATGGGATCCGAAGACGAATTCAAGCCATTCTACGACAGAGATCATCTCACAGTCCATCAGATGCTCCTCCCACGACGACGGAACCTCGAC
>JBBPJT010000357.1:0-27807 GCA_038088895.1 Xerocomus potaroensis | reverse complement strand
AGTACTGGACGGAGAGCACGATGGCGAGGGTGGAGACCAGGAGGAATGCAGCTAGTCGGCTTGCCCAGTGCCTGCGCATCCAAGTGCGTGTCATGGCAGCATAAAAGTGAGTATGTCAAAGTCAAGAGGAAACCCAGCGGTGATGAGACGCGTCAAGGTGTCTCGACGGGTAATTTGGGGATACATCACTTGTCTTGGCTTCTTTCGCCTTGCGGAAGTGTATGGGAACGTGCGGCGTTTGCATTCGGACGCCGACCCGGCTTGGCTTGAGAGAAGGGTCGCGTCTCTTTGAAACTGGGGTGCTCGGTAAGAATCCCCTTGTCGTGGAGTTGCGCAGGAAGACAGGCATCGTGTGTCATCTCCGCTTGCTCTTGCCTCTTTTGGGCGTACTGATTGTGCAAAGACTCTCATGGTGTGGAGCTGTGGTGGCTATGTCAATGGTCAAAGTGTGATTCCTCGCGTAATCACCGGCTCGAGTGCGTCTGGCTACACTCTGGCAAAGTCAAGATGAAACGATAAAAAAATCCTTCGCTCGACATGGCGATTGACGGGTGTCGAGTCTGCCATACCAACTATCTTCCTCCTCTAAAATCAGGTCCACAGCTTGGGTATGGGAATCCAGCACGGGAGATCCCTTTGCTGTATTCTTGGTGTTAGGTTCACCCGGAAAGTCATATGGAATCATTCGTTCATATTCTGGTTTAGTGGTGCTTTCCTTTCTTCCTTTTCTTTTTAACTCTCTTCCTCCCTTCCATCCCTTACTTGTTTCTTTTTTTTCTATCTACCCAACTTGCTAGATGCGAAAGCATGTGTACGGATGTCGTAGTTCCTTTCGCTCAACGTACGTGACGAGTCGATACAGGAGCCATCCAAACATCATGTTTCAAATCTGGCACACGCGACCTCGCGAAGGACGGAAATGGCTTGCCTTGCTGCATCACTGGTATTATCTGAATGGATTATTGGGACCGTACGACTGCGAAATCTTTTCACCGTGATTCATATGCGTGATACGTGTCTTGGTGGAACGCTGCTGCTGGGCTGGCTAGCGCCCGAGTTTCAAGATTTCGTCCCTGATCGTCTCTGCGAAGAGGGTACGAACACCAAGAGTTCTATCGTTGCCGTACATTCCGTGCACAAGCGGTACACACCCGTGTTTCTGTTATGAGATTTGTTTTGTATTCCCTGACAATCCGGTCAGAACCCTTAGGCCCAATTGGTTTCCGTCTCTAATTTTAGGTGTGACACAGCCCGAGGACCCATAGGATGTGTACTCCTTGTTCAGTCCCGCAACAAAATGCATCCAAACAAGAAGGGATCGTCACAAATTGACTTGCGTAACATGGTATAGCACGTCCTCCGTTATCCGAACGACAATTTACATGATCTAATGGTCGACAGTGGTCGAACCGATCGCGGATGCACTCCAATACGTCATTCAGCTTGTTCTCGGATCACGCATCTGGTAGTGTCCGACGTCGAAGTTCACGAAGCGACCGTTTCCATGCTGCGGGGCTGCATCGACACTGGCGAAGGAACATCCTCAATCTGTACGTTTCGTCTCTCTATGTGGTCGTTCGTGCGCACGACCTCATTCGTTCTCAGAAGGCAGCCCGGAATGTGTCTGCGGTGGCAAATCCGATTCCGTTCGTTGTTGTAGGTCAGGGGAGACTGAGCACAGCGACAAAGCAGAGCGAGCTCCCACAGGTAGAGCATGAAATACAAAGAATTCAAGACGACACTGGCATGCCTGCACCTCCGATTGTCACATTTGAGACGATGGTACCTCGATCGATGGGGCCGTACGGTATTTCGTGACCACTGCTCCACTTGAAAAGGATGATATTCGTTCTATAGCAAGAGGTTCTGATGACCGACCAACTGAAGGATCAGAGATTGTCATGGATCTAGTAACTTTGTGGTTATGGCAACGGCAACCACACTGGCACCAGGATTTAGAAGGTGACGCATACCATAATATTCATGAGCAGTCAATTAAGTCTAATCATACAAACAGCTATTCGAATCGAGTGGTGCCTGCGAGAAACAATCATACTCCTTGGGGTGAGTAGAAGCGTAAAAGATGGGGATGCTGGGCTCACTAACATCCTAGCCCCCCTCCTGTTTGACGCACATCCGGATGTATGTTGGGTCGCAAACGTCTACAACAGCAGCAGCCTGCATTGCACGGATACTCTGTTAAATGCTAGTTACCCGCAGTGTAATTTTGAGGTGATTATCTTATCTTCATTGTCACACGGTGGGTTGCCCTTCTGCCACCGCTTGGCTTGGATTTGCGACGTTACCCGCGTCTAACCGCTGAAATCACTCTCCCGCTACTGAGACGAAATATCGTATTGTCGCCGTTACTGGCCCAGTTCTCGCTCTAATTTATACTTGGTGCAACGCAAGTTCAATTTGTGTAGTTCATATGCCACCACTTCTGGGTGCACGCTACTGATCCAACAACTCCATCTTATCAGTTCACGCCAAGTATCGTCTTTTTGTCCCATCCCGTCCATCACACACCTCCCATCATCTACTCCTCTGGAAACCTCCTTCACTCCCGTGCGGAACTATTTCAGTGTGGAGCGTGCTTTTCCCCTCTGCGTTTCCTCCACCGAATTTCCACCTCTAGACCGTTTCTCTTCACCGACTGATCAATTTCCCTACCCGCCCAATCTTTTGCCCCTTTCTTCCCTGCCTTCCCGCACTGCTTTATCTTGCTCTTCATTCAATTCCAAAGTCTTGCCTCCTACCATTATTATCTCACCTATCCTGGCCCTGATCTGATCTGTTCTACGGTCTTTTCCATCTTCTGTAAGTTGCGTCAAATTTCGCCTTTACTTCAGTCGCTTATCCTTCTACGCTAGTTTCTTCCAACCATCGTCTCTGCAACTCTCTCCCACTCACTCTTAGCCTGCTGTCCTTGTCTTGTCTACTTTATCGCTGTCCATCTGCCAATCTGTTCTGCTCATCCATCCTCCCTCGTGATCTTCTTGCTCTGGCTCATTTACCCCCAATTGTCGAAACACTAATACTCGTTCTACTAAATTACCCCGCCTCGTCAAAAACCATCCCTGCCCTTGTGTCGCTTGTTCCGCGTTCACGCCCCCTTTGCCGCCAGTACATTACTCCCCCTTCCAGCGAAGCTATCACGCCCGCACTCACTAGTATCCCATCCTCGTTCTCAATCTCCTGTTCCTAGCCAAAAATTCCGTTCGTCCTATCGTCACCTTGCCTATTCCCACTTTGTGCTTGTTGCTCAACATTTTCGATCTGTGTTTCGTTACTCTTCTTGACGTCTTCTCCACTTCATCTTCCGTCTCAATGATCCATCCCGCTCACACTTGTATCAGAATATCTCTAAGATGGCCCACAACGAATCCGATGAACTCACTTTCCAAGTAACAGGTATGCTTGTGCTGATTAAGTGATATATATTATATCCGTTCGCGTCCGCCATCACCGGCACGACCAACCCATCGCCTCGAACATCTCACACCTCACCCAACCAAACAGACTCTGCAAATTCTTCCTCACCCTCTCTCTAAACTCTTGACCCTGCCTCAAACCCCCTGAGGTCACGGCGCCGACGGCGATGCATGACTACACCTTGATGACGACAGCCAAACCATCAGCTTGTGACTGCGACGGGTTATCGGTAGCGTAGGGTGGCAGCACTTCCGCGTTCGGGATGTTGTAACTATTGACCCCCGTAACTGAAGTCGATTTGCAATGTATGATTCAGGAAGTCAAAATTGTCAGTGCGACGATGGCCATGGTTTGTATCCCTAGTCCGTGCTGCGACGGCTGAGGTGAGACGTTCATCCACTTGTTACATTGATAGACATTAACGCTACCTGCTGCTCATATAAGTGTGTCTTAGTCCAACAATCCGGCTCTACTTTGATCGCTCGGACGGGTGAGTCCTTTACATCCTCCCCCACCCGCTCTCCTTGTCTATCGACTCGCGTCGGCAAATTGGCCTGTACATCACAACCGTGCCATGAGACTGCTCGGCAGCGAACGGGGGTGCGATCACACTTGCTAATAGGATCACCGAGAGTACTCGCGTCTGATGCAACGATCAGACCGATCATGGCCGTTCGGATGGGAGTCGATTAGCGTATCAGATGCGTTGCATAAAATGGACAGAGCTCCAGGACCTTCTGGTAGTTCAGCTACTAACCCTGGTCCGTGACGATTCCTGACGTCTCCCAGATTTTATCTCATCTCGCCTTCGCCTGGTCATGGTACCAGGCATATATAGTTTATATTCATCGTTTCGTGGATTCGATGTGAGCAAACAATTCATCGGTGACACCCCGGCCAGACCTTTTGTCGCTCCGTTTACGATGGGCACTCTTGCACGGAATGATCATACTAGTTGAAAGCTCCTGAAGGGGTAGCATCATAGAAAATCTGAACGCGAGTCCGCTTCACCTTAGCTCCCCTGCTGCATAAGGCGCGTCCAAAAGTATGTTGCGTCGCCAACGTTTACAGCTGCAGTACCTTGCATTGCACTGATACTCACAATATATCTGTTAAATGTTACTTGCTCTGTGAATGAACATTTTTCTGGATCGATTATCTTATCTTCATTGTCACACGGTGGGTTGCCCTTCCGCCACCACTTGCCTTCCGTCTGCGCCGGCGTTCACACTGAAATTGGACTTGCTATCCACACGACATATCGTTGTGTCGTCGTTACTAGCCAAGTTTTCATCACGTTCTAATTGGCGTTTGGTGCAACGCAACGTCAATTTGTGTAGTTCATCTGCCACCACTTGTACGTCTGCGCTACGGACATATCCAACAGATATATTTCCGTCTCATCAGTTCCCACCAACTATCATCCCTTTGTTCACATCTCATTTATCACAGACTTCCTATCCTCTACTACCATTTAGAATCCTCCTTCACCGTGCAAAGCTATCTCGGCTCCACACTGAAACCGCCATACTTCCCCTCTCTGCATTCCTCCCCCAAATTTCCACCTCCGGGCTGTTATTATCTCCAGTCTCTTCACTCAGTCACCAATACCGCAACTTGCCTAGACTTCCCCCCCTTTCTCTTTTGCCTTCCCACACTGCTTTACTCCACTTCATTTCATACCGACGCCTTGCCTTCCACACTGTTATCCTAGCCCTGATCTGGACTTCTTTGCACTCTTTTCCATCGTTCGTAAGTTACGATCAATTGCGTTTGTATTTCAATCGCTTATCTCCTGTTTCTCATACTGCTGTATTTGCTTCTACCCATTGTCTCTACTGCCATCTCTCTAGTGTGTCATCCTTGTTTTGTTTGCATTATTGCTGTCAATCCATTGATCATTTACCTATCGTCGTGTTCTTCTTGCTCTAGCTTGTTTATCTGTCCCCCCTCGATTCCGAAACACCGACATCTGTTGTTCTCTCACATTAGTAACTATCCCTGCCTTGCCAAAAACCCATCCCTGCCCGTGTCTTTACTTTCACATTTACGCTACTTTTCCCACCAACCCATTACCTTCCTTTCCAACAAAGTCACCACCCCAACGTTCACTCCTATCCCATCCCCGTTCCGTATCTCCCGTGGCCTAGCCGAATTCCACTCGTCTTATCATCACCTTGCCTATCCCGGCTCCTCACTTGTCACACTGTGCTTCCTTGCACTTCTCAACATCTTGTCTACTTTATTTTCCACTTCGATAACCTGTCTCATTCACACTCGTATCCAAATATGTTCTGTAATGAATCCGACAATCTTACTCTCCAAGTCACAGGTATCGTTGTCCTCATTAAATCATTCGTGTCCGCCTACTCATAACTCTCCATAGTCGATCAATTGACTCTATCATCCCCTATCTCCAAAAATGACATTCGTGTCACTGTTGCAGTTGGTGATCTATCTAAAATAACATGTACTGCAGAAGCATCACAGGATGGTTTACTGCTTTCATGGAACCATCCATTCCTCTTGTAGGTGTCATCTCTCATCTTTAACATGATTATATATTATTTCTATGACTTGTAGCTCTGCATCTCCCTCTGCATCTATCATGCTTGGCATATATGCTCTTCCAGAGCTTGCTCCTGGCTGGAACAAACAGCCACTAGGTGATCAAATAGCTGTGAAAGTAATCAGCTTGCTAGAGTCTGGGGATCAATGTCAATGTAGGCTCTACTCTCATCTCTCACACATAAATGCTAATGATCCAAAAAGACAATATCCCTAAACTATCTGATGGGTTGGCAACTCTATCCTTGACATGTATAGCATGTGACAAATTGGTCAGTACCAATCTACAGTTTTGATTTGTATTCCATTAAACAAGTGTTTTGGGTTGTACCCAAAGGTCATGACTGTCTGTCAGCTCTCAGAGAGTATGACCAGGGGTTATGGGAATTTACATCAGAGTTCAAAAACTTGGCTTGCCTATCAACAAAAATTGAAGGGGTACTGGCAATGTTGGACCTGTGTCCTTTAGGTCATAGAGACCACAATGCCATTTTGAACAGTCTTTCAGTTTCTTTTGACTGTTGTTATGATCAAGGGGGCAATATCTCAGATCTCAACAAAGCTATTGAGATTGATCAGACAAGACTTGATCTCTATCCATTGGATCATCCTAGCCATGCTGAAACTCTTCTAAATCTTGGAATATCCTTACAGAAGCGATATTATGCTCAAAAAAATAAAGTAGACTCGGACAGAGCTATAGAGATGCATGAAAAAGCACTTGTCTTGTATCCATTGGGCCACCCACATCATGCATTAGCTCTTGGAGCACTAGCATCATCATTAACAGAACATTATTACAGTCAAGGAAATATGTCAGATCTCAACAGGGTTATTGAAATGGAACAAAAGAGACTTGACCTGTGTCCACCTGGTGATTCATGCCATGCTGAGGCTCTTGGGAATCTTGCTGTGTCTCTACAGTACCGCTATGATAAGCTATATGATTTAGCTGACTTGGAGAAGGCCATTGATCTTGAAGAGTGGAATCTTCAGCTATGTCCACCTGGTCATTCAGATTATGGTCTAGCTCTTCAATACCTTGCATGCTCCTTGAAGGACCGCTTCAATGCAAAACAGACTCATGCTGATCTAACTAGGGCAATCCAATTATGGGGGAATGCATTGGCAACCTATCCAGTCCAGCATTCTTCTTTTGCAAGTAGTGCTAAGGGACTGGCTGAGGCCATTCTCCTTCAGTTTCAGTCACCACAACCTGATCATACACCTCCTGCTCTTGATGATGCTTTTGCAGTCTATGGACAACTAAAGGCATGTGCACCAGCAATCTCATGGAATTTGTTGAAGGCAACCAAGGCTTGGGTCAGGGATGGTGAAAAGTATAACCACTCCTCAGTCCTAGAAGCTTACCAGACAGCACTCAATACATTGGACCACTTCACCTCCCTGAGCTCTTCCCTAGAGTCTAGACATGAAACCATGCAAACTGGGCTGGCAAATCTAGTGAATGATGCATTCTCATGTGGCATCAGGCACAATGACTTTCAAAAGGCTATGGAATTACTTGAACAAGGTCGAGGAATTCTGTGGAACCAATTAGCCCGCTATGATATCTCTATCTCCGAATTGGACAGTCAGGGTGACCTGGGACAGGCACTCAGCAATAAATTCACACGACTTAGCAACGGGCTTCGAGGATATGCACAAGGAAGTGGTGATTCAAATGTGTACTGGAGGGCGAAGGATGAATGGCAGTCTGTCGTAGACGAGATTCGTGGTCTAGATGGGTTCTCACGATTCCTCCTGCCTCCCCTTTTTGAGGACCTCCAAAAGGCCGCTGAATTCGGACCAGTCATCATCGTGAACGCATCCGAGTACACTTGCGGCGCTCTTATTGTCCTCCGCACCGGACTTCCCGTTCATGTTCCTCTTCCTTGCTCACTCCCTGATATTGACCAGCTATGCCTCCAGTTATCGGAACTCACACGAGACCCACATGCATTCGGAGATCGAAGAGAGTCATGGGTGAAGGTGATGCTGCACGATCTATGGTCGACAGTCGTCGAACCGATCGCGGATGCGCTCCAATACGACATCCAACTTCCTCTCGGATCACGCATCTGGTGGTGTCCGACCTCGAAATTCACAAAGCTGCCGTTTCATGCTGCAGGGCTGTATCGAAACGGGCAAAGGAACATGCTGAGTCTGTATGTTTCGTCCTATGCACCCTCTCTCTCCGCACTCGTTCGTACTCACGACCGCATTCATTCTCAGAAGGCAGCCCAGGATGCGTCTGGGGTAGCGAATTCGATTTCGTTCGTGGCTGTAGGTCAAGGGAGACCAAATACGGATACGAAGCAGAGCGAGCTCCCACAGGTAGAACACGAAATACAACGCATTCGAGACGAGACAGGGATGCCCCCGCCGCCAACTGTCGCATTTGAGGCTGTCACAGGGGATGCTGCGTCGGTCGACGGCGCCGTACGGGCATTTCGCGACCACCGTTGGGTCCACCTCGCCTGCCATGGCTCGCAGCACTCTGAAAAGCCATTCGAATCGTGGTTCGCGATGGGGGACGGAAGGCTGACCCTGATGAAGATCATCCAGGAGCGATACACGCATTCCGAGTTCGCGTTCCTGTCCGCGTGTCACACTGCAGTTGGGGACGCATCGACCCCGGATGAGGTGCTTCATCTCGCGGCTGGCATGCAATTTGCGGGGTTCAATGGAGTGATTGGGACCTTGTGGCGGGTAGACGATGCGGTTGCACACAAAGTAGTGACCGCGTTTTACAAGGAGATGTTCAGACAGCCAATGATTGGGTCTGAGAATGCGGCCGCGGCTCTGAATGCTGCGGCGTCAGAAACGGCTGGAGAGGTGTCGTTGGAGAAGCGAATCGTATTTGTTCATATCGGCATTTGAGCTCTCATGTGCGTTCCCGCTCTCGTTTGGCACATAGGATTGTGTTCACTGATTTCATCCTGCTAGATATGTTCCACCTTTACCCAAATAAAACGCTGTCTGAGTTTGAGCATCACAGGGGTTGCTGTGTACGATAGCGCAGAGATCACGTATGTTTCCCTTCTTTCCCTTCCTCGTGTGCCCCGGTTCCGTTTTGTACAATATCCCGGATCTCGTATCATAGAATGAATTGGTTTTGATTTTTTTCCTCTTGAACATATGTTTGGGGTTCAACAATATATTATACCCACGTTGCAGCACGTGCTCCCGCTCTGTTGGTACACACCTCCACATCAATCGCTGAGCGCGCTCGGGTTCACATGCGGGATGTTCATCCGAAAGATGCTCTGCATAGAAACAGATGATCAGCTGGTGGTGTTCGAGTGTGAGCATCGTTCAGCGGGGCGTGCTGCTATGAAATATGCGGAAGGAATACTACCGTCAAATAGGAGGTCCGTTCGTCGTCACCCAATACAACGACACCCATACATGCCTGGTTGCATGTCCTCTTTGTACCTCGACCCCAGGCGACAAAAGAAAGAACGGTTTGAAGGGACGGATGTCCAGCACTTCCCCGTTTCAGGACCTTGCGCCTGTCCGCCATCATAACCCGGGGCGAACTTGGAATGTGTGATTCACGAAGCAAAAATGGGGTAGGATGACTTACGTCAAGTGCAAGTGAGCCGCTCTGACGCCTTGCAGGGCATTGGTGATATCCTGGAAGGTAGCAGGAACTTTTGTGAGGTTTGCAATACAACCTCTAATGATGAGGATCTTGGTGTCCGTCCGGGGAAGACGGCGGATAATCAAGCCAACTACAGGGGCAAAATAAGTATGTAGGAAGAAACTTACGAATCGACTTTGCATACTCCTAGGTTTGGTCTTCAACGCGTCTTCTACGAGCGCAGTTCCTTCCAAGATATGGCAGGAGAATCCGAGGTTCAGTTTCTGCCCGAAAGCGCAGAGGACCCCCAGTCTAGTGAACATGGCGAAGAACTGGGTACTTCTCTTCCCCCAGAACTTGCAAAACCGGATTAACTCATCGAACGTGTCGGCAAGATAGACCTCTCCGGTGCCATCCTGTTCTCTCCTACCGGTTGTGGCCGATGTCGGCGCAAATGCGTCCCCCAGCTAAGTTGAACGTTTGGTTACCTCGGCTAACACCAAACGTTCTCCTACCATCACTTATTGGCTCTTCCTTCCAACGAAATCGCGAGATGCTTCGGTGGACTCTATCACCAGATTCTACAATGTCAATGCAGATCTCTACCTTGCTTACCTTCACATCCATTCTCTCGTCGTCCTCGAAGATGGTGGCATTCACTACCTGGATATTCGGGCCACCAAGTGTTCCAGAGCCGGCGCAGATCATGGCAAACCTACGCCTTATCCTGTTCTTTTTGGAGAAGATCCGGAGTGAGAACAAGGCAAGCAGTCCTTTATTTAGGCCCACCCATGTCCACTTAACCATCTCCAACAGTATATATATCAGAGGTAGGAGGCCATGATAGTAGCACTTCAGTCTTGAAAGTTGTTACGCAGAACGTAGCTTTTTGTGTGAAGTGAGAGAAGGAGACGACAGGAATTCCTAGTCAACTTCGGATTGACCTTAGGAATGACTCGGAAACTAGGAAACTACGTGTTATTGCATAGAACTAGCTTAGGTTTACATGTACATGTCGTCGGGGTATTTATACCTAGCTATACGGCGAATGGACCAAGCTATGCTAAGACAAAAGAGGAACGTTGGGGTAGGGCTAAGGGTAAGTGTGGGAAATATGGGGACACGAGGCAGTCAACGAAGTGACTAAGCCTAGAAGTGAAAGAATGTCCAAGGGAATCGGTAAGACAAAGGATGACGTAATAAGAAGCATACTATGGTGGGGACGAAGGAGAAACAGTCGACCGTAACAAAACCCCCAAACTAACCTAAAAGTCACCGACTTTTATTCTCGAACGACGTAGTCGTAGTCGTCCGGGAGGTCCTGATGAAGGATTGCTTCCTCCTCTTGAAGATACTGGGCTCGAACGCGGCGGGGGCAGAGCTCACTCCAAACTAACGACCGACACTTGTCGCAGCCGGCCGGGCAGCAATGGTAAAGGGGACACGGGAGACCCCAATGGGAACCAGCACAGTAGGGGCACGCACTGGCAGAGCAGTTAGCGAGCAAATGTCCAGGAGCGTGCGCCTGACAAGAGGGGCATTGGTGAGTGGGACACCAAATTCCTAGATGGGTGTCTTGTTCGCCGCACCACTCGCAGCGGGAATGCCAGTCTTCGTCGTGTGGCGTTGAGGAAAAAGAGGCGTGGAGGTTGCTCATCTCGTCAGGAGAGGGAGCAACAGAGCGGACGGTGGCAGTCGGACGAGGTCGGAGATTGTAAGCAGGGGAGGAGGGGAGACCGAAAGGGGTTTGGACCATGGCTTTCTTCTTCCCTTTTCCCTTTTTCTTCGTCCACTTCCCGGATGGAGTCGACGCCTGACCGTGACGAGGAGCAGTGGGGGAAGGGGACGGCCGGTCGCGAGGGATCTCGGGGAGGCGGGGTGGAGGAATAGGAATGGGGGAAGATGGAGGGGTTGACGGGACATCTACCAGGGGAGGTGGAGATGGAGTCGGGGAAGTGAGGTATCCCCCGGGCATATTGGCTGAAGTGGGGGGTGTGTCCTCCTCGACGACTGCTGGAGGGTCCGATGGATCTACGGCGAGAGAGGGAAGGGGATAAGACGTGACTGTAGTTAGCCATACCGGCATCTCGTGTTGCCGCAGATAGGCAAACCATGCCGACGGGTGCATTGCCACCAGGAAAGGACGGACGATGGGGCCGATGACGTTGAAAGGAAGGGAGTTGATTACGTAACCAAACCCCAGTCGATAGAGTAGATCTAGGGTTTGTACTCGAGCCAGTCCTAAACAAGTGACGCTTTGAGCGGCTAAGGGGGGGGGTTGATCAGTTGGGATGGAAGCGTTGAAGACGAGACGTAGGGTGGCGAGGGTGTGGTAAACCACACATGCTTCTTCTACCGCCTGGTCCATTACTTCGGATTCCATCGCACGGGCAAACAAGGGGGCATCTTGCAAAACGGTAGCAAAGACGAGTTGGCGGGCGATGTTTGGGAGGAAGTTGACGCGGATGGGGAAGACGCTGGGAACGAGATGACCTGAGGTGACTGGACGGGGAGAGGTGTTTCGAGTAGCAGGCATGTCGAGGGAGATGGGGGAACGAGGAAAGTTAAAGGGAATGTTCTCGCTTATATTGTGCGAGGAGGGTCCGTGCGTGATTCAAGTTCCATTCCGGTTTCCAGGTATTTTCGGACCATAGGTAACCCTTCCATTTGATGAGGAATTGCCTCCTCGCTTTTGTTCCCTTGTGCCTTAATATCCATTCTATTTCCCATTCTTCATCTCCGCTGATGTCCAAGGGCGGTGGGCGTAAGGGTGACTTCCCAAACTCCGCCGTGGCGCGATACAGGAATAGAAGAGAGGTGTGGAAGACATCATGAATCTTCCATTGTTGGGGTAGGCATAGCTGATACGCCACAGGGGAGACGACCTTTACAATTTCAAACGGTCCTTCTCGTAAGGGGTTCAACTTGCGCCAAGGGGAGCTCCGTTTCAAATTCTTAGCTTCTAGCCACACCTTATCACCGACTTTCCACAGGCGAAATTTACTGCGCAGTCGTTCTTTCATCATTTGCTGGGCTAATTGATGAGCAAACATAGCCTCGTTTCGTGCCTTGTCCAGCGTGGTCAGCCATTCCGTTAGAGAAGGGAGGAAAGTTTTGCCAATCGGAGGGTAAGCACGGGGCTTGTATCCTAGAATCAAGGAAAATGGGGAACATTTTGTGACGGAGTGAACCGATGAATTATGGACGAATTGGGCCATGGGGAGTAAGTCCACCCAAGTTTCTGGATGGTCTTGACAAAAGAGACGAAGGTAGGTTTCGACTTCTTGGTTCACGCGTTCGGATTCGCCATCCGTCTGTGGATGGTAAGCGGTTGAAAGGGCAACATCATAGTGTAACAGGCGGGCTAACTCTCTTGCGAACGTGGAAGCAAATTGAGGACTGCGATCAGAGATTAGTTTATCGTGAAGGCCAACGTGAGGGAAGATGCGAGAGAAAAAGAGATGTGCGACACCGGCGGCATCAATAGTTTTAGCACAAGGAAGGAAAAAGACCCCCTTGCTAAGCCCGTGGTCGACCACGACCAAAATGGAATCAAACCCCGAAGAAGGGGGAAAGCCGGAAACGAGATCGACAGAAAGTTGTTGAAAAGGGCGAACAGAAGAGGAGGAGAGGGGGGAGAGAGGAGGAACGGTGGGATGAGTATTAATTTTACTGGATTGGCAAAGGGGGCAGCCAAGGACGAAACGACGAACAAAGGTAGATAAACCAGGCCACCAATAATCGCGTTGGAGAAGGGAAATTGTACGGAAGACGCCCCCATGGCCCCCAGACGGAGCCGAGTGAAGGGAGGCCACGAGGTCATGGCACGCGAGGGGAGGGACGTAGAGGCGATGTTTGAAGTAAAGACAATCGCCATCAAAAGACCAGTCGGAAAGGACGGAACGGGAGAAGAGGGGAAGACCTCGACAAAGAAGGTCGCGGGCAGAAGTAACAAGAGGATCGGTGGAGGAAGCAGAAGAAATGGATTGGGCAAGCGAAAGGGAGATACGCGCAAGGAAAAGGGTTGAGGGAAGAAGGGTGACATCACGATTGTCAGCGGCGGTATCAACGGATGTGGAGCGGGAAAGGGCGTCAGCGGGCCCCATGGCGACACCAGGACGAACGGAGAAATGCAGATCGAAGTCCTGGAGAAAGAGAATCCAACGGGCTTGCCGGCGGGAGAGGCGTTGGGGTTGACAGAAGAAAGATAGGTTTTTGTGGTCAGTCATAACTGTTACGACGTGAGCCAATAACCTCGAATGGCGAACACGACGAGGGCGACAATCAGATAGACGTAAAGATACGTGATAGCGGCGGCGAGTAAGAGAGTTGAGATAACTAGGACAGCGCCTAGTAAAACGATGATAGCGAAGGCGAGAATGATGGTAGCCTTCAAGGGATAGAATCCGGGATGAAGGGAGACGATGACAGAGATCCTCAAGGCTTCGGCGAGCAGGATGAGGAATAGACCACAAGAGGTTACAAGCCCACACTTAGGCGATGTAACGGTGAGATTAAGCTTAGGGTATTCTACAGAAAGTGCTACACTATTTATACGTCCAGCCATGGTGCACAGACCATGCTGACTAAGCACTAAATACGGAATACCCTCAACCCTGGTACAAGGGTTGACCCAAGAAGGAAATGCCCATAACCCTGGGCTTCTACACGAGGTAAGCTTAGTAAACAGAAACGACCATGAGGCAGAATAGAAGGAGGCCTCATGGTAAACACGTGTACGTGTTTGGTAATACAAACGTAATCAAGCTAAAAGGGTAAGTGAGAGAACGGGATGACAATACGGAAGGCATCTAATCGTCAGTTCTATCGGAGGGAAGGAAAGGGAACATCCGTAGTTCTTCTAAGATGTCAGAAAACTGTAACAATGACAGTAACAGGGTGACCGGTTCCGAGGAGGTAGTGGCGCCATTCAGTGAGTGCATGGATGACGGCCAAGAGTTCACGATCGTAGATATCGTAATTGCGTTCCTGCGGAGAAAGCGTCTTGGATAGATAGCCGCAGGGATGTAGGTCACCATTGGTATCGGATTGCATGAGGACACCACCCGTTGCCACGAGCGAGGCGTCAGTCATGACAACGAAAGGACGAGTGAGATCAGGAAGGACAAGGACCGGGGCGGAGAGGAAAATGTGCTTCAGCTGAGTGAAGGCTTGGTCGCACGCGGGTGACCACTCCCAGGGTTGATCCTTCCGGGTAAGTCGATGAAGGGGGGCGGCTAAGGCGGAGAAATTGGCAATGAACCGTCGGTAGAAGTTACAAAACCCCAGGAAGGAGCGGACTCCTTTGACGGATTGGGGAGGGGCCCATTGTTGAATGGCAGAGAGCTTGGTTGGATCCATGGTTATGTGATTATGCGATATTATCATTCCTAGATATTCAATCTCCGCGGCGTCAAAGGTGCATTTTTCTAATTTCAAATAGAGTGAATGTTGTCGGAGACGAGAAAGGATGAGTCGAGTTCGGTGATGATGAGTGGGAAGGTCTGAAGAGTGAATAAGGATGTCGTCCATATATATTATTACCCATCCTTCTGCCAGATAATCGCGGAAAAGGTGATTCATCATTGCCTGAAAGGTGGCAGGAGAGTTGCATAAGCCGAAGAACATGACGGTGGGTTCGAATAAACCAAAAGGCGTGATGAATGCGGCTTTCCATCTATCCTTAGGTTGAATGAGGACGTTATTATATCCCCATCGTACATCAAATTTGGTGAACAATTTGGATCCTTTCAATTGGTCCATAAGGGTCGAAATGAGGGGGAGAGGATAAGCGTTTTTTACAGTATGTTCATTGAGATATCTGTAATCCTGACAAGGGCGAAGATCTCCCGTCTTTTTCTGTACAAAGAAAAAGGGAGAGGCCTGAGGGGATTTTGAAGGAACAATGCGACCCGCTGCAAGGTTTTCGTCAAGGAACTTTCGGCATGCATCACGTTCCTGCGGTGTTAAGTGGTATATCTTCCCAACACGTGGAACGAAGTGAGGTTTTAGGGTGATAGCGTGATCAAAGGAGCGGGACGGGGGAAGTTGTCCCAGTTTTGGTTGTTCAAACACATCGGCAAAAGCAGAGAATTCATTGGGGAGTTTTCGTTCTTCCCTTTGTTGTTTTTGCGCGAGCTCAGTTGCGATGGTAGTTCTTTGCACTAGTTCTTTGCGGCCGTAGTGTTTCTTCCAGAGGGTGACAATCTCGTTGTCCGTATTTGTTGCCAGATAGCGGGTAAAATAGTCTGTTTGGGATGAAGATAGATTTGATATGGTGCGTACTGGGAGATCCACTGTCCCATTCTGCCAATCTATTGTGGGGTTCGCCGTTTGTAACCAGGGCATCCCTAGGATTAAGTGATCGTTCCCAAGGGCTAGGACGAGGAAGGTCAAAGATTTGACCCAAGGACCGATTTTTGTTGCCATTGTTACGCTATGCGTAATCTGTTTGGTTTTATTCCTGGTTCCATCCACATTGTGGGCAATTCGTGGGATGCATAGTTTTTGCAGGGGAAAGTGATTTTTTGCGACAAATCGTTCGTCAATGAAATTTCCAGTAGCTCCACTGTCAATCAGAGCCAAGGTGTCAACTGGGGTAGATGAGCCGTACAAGCGAAGGGGAAGACGCATGGAGGTTGATTCCGTTTGTTTGTTATGTACAGCTGCTACTATTTCAATAGGGAGGGAAGCGGTTGACTTCGCTTTCTCCCGTCTCAAAAATCCTTTCCTTTTGCTTTTGCTAACTCTACCCGGGCAACTTCTTCCACTGCCGTATTATCGTCATAGCAGGCTTCCAAGACATTATGAATCTGTTCGGTGGTGGTCCCTGTTTCGACCAAGCGAGAAATGAATAAATCTAATTTCGTAGGCTCGGGCCTGGCCGTCTGCTCGGTTTGGATGGCGCGGATGGGTGTTTGGCGGGGGATGCGCGATGGTCCGGGACCGTTTTCTCGCTGGGGAAATGGTCGGGGAGTTCTTTGAGACGTTCCACTAGTGGTTTGCACTCTGGCTCGTTTATCAGGGTGGTTACTAGCTCTACACCCGATCCGATGACAGATAAAGCAGCGGTTCTCTCGTAAGTGTTTGGCGCGATTAGTTGGCGATAGGAAGACGGCGTCAACGTCCATGGCATTTGGGTCACGTCTATGCTGTCCAGTGCCAAGACTTAGCGATCCGCCTGCACGGATAGCACGAATACGCTGTTGTTGCGCATGGAAACGAGAGGCAGCGGAAACCCACTCGTCAAGGGTTTCTGGTATGGCAGCCATAGATAGAATCATTTGGCTAAGCTGGGGATCTAAGCCCGCTGCAAAGGAGTCGATGAGGGAAAATTGGTCTGTAATGCCACTCCGCGCGGCATGGAGCTGGAAGTCTGCAACAAAATTTTGAAATCCTTCCGCATGGTCGCGGGTATTCTGCTTTAGGGCAAGGAGTTTTCGGCGCGCTTCCTCCTTAAAGTTAAACGGGTAAAACGTCTTATCGAAGTCTTTCATCATCAGCTCATAGGTCTTTTCGTCGTCAGGGATGGTTTCGTCATTGAGACGGTGGTACCATTTCTCGGCAAACGGGATTCCTCGTCCCTTCGTCAGTTTGCTCAGCGTTACTAGAATTTTGGGTCCGTCGAAAACATAGTGGGCAGGGTTCAACTTGAAGTAGGCTGCCGTGGCCTGTCCCCAATGGACGGCATCTTTCGTTTCTCCAGAGAAGGCATCAGGGAGACCTGCTTTAGATTCTGGGGGAATGGGACCAGGGACGAAGGCTGGCACGAGGTCAGCGGGATCGTTCTGAGGTTGTGGTTGTTGTTGATTCATCTCGAGCGTCGCTTCAGGAGGTGGGGATGGAGAGAGTGCAGGAGGGGAGAGGACGTTCTGATAGAGGATACTTTCCTCACTTTCAGAAGTGGTGGAATGGGTAGGGGAAGGAGGGGGAAAATATCGTGGTGGAATGGTTGGAGCGTAGGTAGCTCTCAACTAGTGAGAAGCTAGTTCTTTTGTTACGCAGAACGTAGCTTTTTGTGTGAAGCGAGAGAAGGAGACGACAGGAATTCCTAGTCAACTTCGGATTGACCTTAGGAATGACTCGGAAACTAGGAAACTACGTGTTATTGCGTAGAACTAGCTTAGGTTTACATGTACATGTCGTCGGGGTATTTATACCTAGCTATACGGCGAACGGACCAAGCTATGCTAAGACAAAAGAGGAACGTTGGGGTAGGGCTAAGGGTAAGTGTGGGAAATATGGGGACATGAGGCAGTCAACGAAGTGACTAAGCCTAGAAGTGAAAGAACGTCCAAGGGAATCGGTAAGACAAAGGATGACGTAATAAGAAGCATACTATGGTGGGGACGAAGGAGAAACAGTCGACCGTAACAAAAGTGGGCTGGGATGAGGTCTTTGGTGATGGTGCGCTGTGGAACGAGAGTCTGCATGGGAATGTCGAGGAAGATATGAACAAGCCTGAACTAGGCTCAAGCCCTGTATAAGGGCCTGGGTCCCTAGGATTGAAATAGGCCACAGACCCTCATCGATCCAAGGACGTCTTACATACTTTATGGATCGCCAGAATATCTTGTGAGAGAATGGTTCAGTCTTGCCGAGCATAAATGTGTGGTACGTACCATAGAGATATAGTGGCTCTTGGGCATTGGTTCTCCCTTCCCCTTGAACCAACAGTGTGACCACGACATAAAAACTCGATGTGCAACCATATCCACCTCAAACTCAGCCTTGACTACCCATGCAAATGGGAGTATGATGATGATATCTGTCCCGGGTCACTTGCAGCGATGGCAGGCAGGGGTCCTGGTAGGGTGACTAGTATCTCCAGAGTTACCACTATCACTACATGCATAGCTAAGTTTCCCTCCCACCATTGGTTCAGGCGTACGCCTCTCCACTGGGCTGCGCGCCCTCTTGACAGTATCTAGTTCACAGTCGACAAGAAAAGGATGGGCTCGAAGTTAAATAGGTCTCTGGTGGCAATAGAGAAAACAAACACTTGCCCGATTCGTGGTTTTTATCCGGGGACCACTACAGCACCCCGGCCAACAGGGACAGCAGTTCCAACCTCCTACTTCGAACCTGAGGGTCACAGCAAACCCAGTCTAGTGTCCAACTCCCAAACAAATTCTATGGATACTCCCTCCCCCCCTCCCATCGACTCCTCCCTCCCCATTCAGATCTACCTATGGACACCGTGCTCAACTTGTGCCCACGACTAACTTTTGACCTGGTTTTACTAGCACGTGCTTGATGATCGATGAACCCCAACACCCGCATTCAGGCATGTCACAGACAGGGGCCCATGGGCAGTGCTCGTTCAACCGATTTGTTCTGGAGAAGCAGGGTACTGTATGTCTGCCTAATGTTTGCCATCATGCAATAAAGTGGCTCCATGGACCTCCCACTATCGAATTCACATCTGTTCATTCGCCTTTTTTCAGTTTACTCCATGCCCACATCCATTTCATTCTTATTGATAGGCCATTTTACTATGAAAAGCAAGTGTGACCTTGGCAATGTGCCCCTCACCAGATATGGCATCTGATTTCCACATAAGCCCTATGGATACCTAACCCACACACCCCTCCCTCCACTTCTCCTCTGTCCTTGCTTCAGATCTGCCCATGGCCATGGTGCTGACAGGCAATGCATGACTGCACTTTGATGCCGACATCTGAATCATTAGCTTGTGTCCACGGGTAGTTTATCAACAGTGTACTCCAACCTACGGAAATGAAGGGATGCGCAGCACTTCCACGTTCGGGACATTATGACCAATGACCATCACAACTCTGGTCGAGTTTTGAATGTATGATTCACAAAGTAGAAACTATCTGTAACAAAGGTCATGGTTTATATGGCGTTCACCCAGCATCTGAACTAGTTTCCATGCAAATTTGCATGTGGACAAGGGTTGATTCTGACTCGGATGGTGCAATGAGAATTGAGCCAAACAGATACGTTCACTGAGCATGTCGGATTTTATGTCAAATATAAAGACATAAATGACACCAAGCGCGACAAGGATGAATGCCAGTTTCCATCCAGGGAGTAGCCGAGTACGGTTTCCGCCGAAAGCGGTTGGATGGTCCGAGGCTACAGAGCGACGACGAGCGTGGTTAAGTGGCGTGTGTCCTCTTCTTCCCGCGCCTCCACCTGCCTGCTACTCGTCTGCTGCTGTAGCCGCACCACGCCTTTTGTCGCAATACGGCCCACAGCATCCCTATAGAGCCAGCGTGGATGAGCATGGCGGAGGACCACTCCAGGAATCTTCAAGTACCGGCCCTGCAGTTTGCAACACGGCGTACTCGACAGCTTCCTCCGCTGTACCCTCCTCCTGGTCCCAGCGACCTTCTCCTGCCGCCGCACACTTAACCTTGTGCCAGCGACCTTGTCCCGCTGTTGCACCCTTAGCCTGGTGCCGGGGACTCTGGCACGTCACCAACTCCCGGAATCGTGCCAGCAACATTCTCGCTGCCCGCACTGCACCCTATTCCATCTACCAAAGGGTCCCAGTGAAATCCTCACTGCCGGCACCCTACCCTTGCGCCAGCGACGCTCTTTCTGCCTGCGCTACTTGTACCAGCAATATCATTGCTGCTCGCACCTAGCTACTTGCATTGCCCATCCCGCCACTGCTGGTGACGCCCACCCCACTGCTGCTCCCCCCAACTAGCGATGTCCATTCCGCTGCCGCTCCTTCCCTGGGCGGTGACATCTCACTGCTGTACCATCCCGGGCCAGTGATGCTTGTTCCCACTGGTCACCACTTCGTTCACTACACCACTGGACCCTCCATCACGGGTCACCGTCTGTCTCCTCCTAGTGTCTGGGGTTCGGGCGCTTGCTTCTCTGCGTCGTCGATGGACTCCTACTTCCACCCCTCCTCCACACCATGCCGCGCCGCCCTCAGCGACATCCAAAGACTGTTGTCCCAGCGGGGAGAATAGCGAGTATCGAGAACTCCACTCTGCACACGTACCAGTACCTTGTTCGGGCAATCATACGGTACCTCAAACACTTCGTCCCAGTCGTACACCGCCTGCCACAGAAGCGCTGATAAAACAATGGTGGGATCCTTGTATCGTTTGTAGAGTGTCGACCATTACACGCTATTACCTGTCCAGCGCAATAGGGAACGGAGAAGCACCGCAGATCCTGGTCGAAGAACTGAGTCGGGGTGGTACGAGAGGATCGTGTCCGAGGACGTCGCACGTACCATGTGAATCCCTAGTAAATCTTCCTGCGAGAAAATGGCGTTGTCTGGTGAAGTGTATTGTATGAGCACGATATGTGAAGCGAATCCATGGCATATACCGGAAGGGCACGGCGGTGCCCGGGTGTCAATGGTTCCTCCGTCCTCTACAACAATCCCATCATTGAATTGTGATGACTGATACTGAGAATGGATAATCATACATTCGGCCTTGACCGCTAGTACGGGAGTACGATGGTGACATCTGAGCGAGCCACATCAGCCAACAAGTAGCCACAAGATATCACACTGACGTATGGTCACGTATACCAGGCTGGGGTCCCCTTGGCACCTAGATGGTATTCGGTTCGCGGACGAGGAGAAAAAGAACGGCTCGGCATTGAACCCAAACCACAGCACCCCGCTCAACAGGGGCAACATGACACGAACTACGCACTGCGGCCACCTGCCTCGCACCGAAGATCTGTAACAGAGGACCGGAGATGCACTCTACAAAAAGCGTGCGCAGGCGCATGCCCGCATTGTACGGTAGTACCACAGCGTCAACACGCTTATATCAGCTAAGCCGCCACAACACAAACTGGGCAAGAGAGAAAAGGAGAAAGAAGATATTTACTTACGAGACGAGCTTACCAGTCATTGGCAACGAGAGTTGGTCCATATAAAATATTATTCTCTTCAGAGTATATATTTACCAGAGTTGCCTTTCCGTATATAATAACCCTCGTAAATATCACTGTGGGATTACATGGGGAAAATCTTCAAGACATTGAGGTTATTCTGAGAAGAAAAAAGTAGCGACCAGTCACGCACTCAATGGTATGACCGGTCTCCATCTCAGTGTCTCTCAGACGATTGCTTCGACGTATGGTAAATAGGGTCTGTCCTCGAAGTCGGGCAGCCTATCGGTCCCAACGATAGCATCAATTGAACTTTGCGCATATTTCCACATGTGTGGGTTCTCCACCATCGCAAGGGTGAATACCATCAGTACGCTGCTTGTCTGTAGATCTTGTAAGCATATGCAACCATGCTTCCGAACATGTACAAACTGTCTCTGAGGCTCCTGTGTAAACAAGCGATGAGATCCATCGCTCCCGGTCACTCCAACAAGAATCTCACTGAGAAAGGTGGTAGCAGAAGTGCACTTGAGAGCGGTCTCGTATTTGGAACGATATGAGCCGACGAATGTTTCCATCTGAGCGATATGGTCTGGTACCATTGCAGTACTGACATATTCCTTCGATTCCTGTGGCACCGGGTCCTTGACGATGAACCTTTGAATACAAGGCCTCTCGGGGCTTACCATGCGTTTCTGGACCTATTGATACGCTGCCTCGACTACCTTGTTTTTCCATCCATATGCCCCCTCCGCTTCGCATCTGATCCATGACCCAGGAAGCCAATCAGGTAAAGCGCTTTCTGAGGCGATTTCCAGTGAAACACTCTTCCACAGCTAATTGATGGAGCTCACGGAATGGAAAAAACTTGATGAGTAGTATTTTTGCAGTTGCTAACCCTGGAAGAGCAGCTGCGATGTAGTTGTATATAATTGAGACCGTAGAATCGTCATGATAACTTGGTTTATCGTCGTACACTGCAGACATAGCAAATGCAGCAGAAAGCCTGCACGTACCCAGGTCACCACCGATAATATTTCACTTGAACGACGGGCTCACATTTGAAAATGCGATGGATACCCATTGGGATCATCGGTCATGTGGCGGATCGACCGTCTCGCCCCTCGTAGTTGCGCTGGGCGGAACTTGGGGGGAGAATTGGCATTGGATGTTTGGTGGAATATTCGTCGGCACAGCCTCCATTGTTCGTTTTGGGAAAAAAATGCCAAAGTTGCAGTTGTTTCCGTAGCTAGAGCGGTATCAATAAATCAATGACCTCCCGAAAACGTCGATAGGTGGGACTCACGGGACAACGGTTGGGACAAAAGGACGATCGTAATATATTCTCGATCGTTTTTCCGTCCACGAAGTGGCGGCGGAGACCGAGTTCAAAGTAATAACGTCAGAATCGAGAAGTCGAACATATATGATATCGCCTATGAAAGCCGAGAGCACATCCGGATGCGTGCTATACATAACTTACCATACTTTGCCCGCCACTCTGTATATGTCAACCATGGGAGACGACTGTTGATAGAAAGGACATTACCTAGGAGTGGGAGTGGGGTAGGACCATGCGGGAGAGGGTAGTGCTTTCTTTCATCGTCGTGTTGAAGGACTTGACGAACAACATGCTCGGATATGACAGTAAGCAATGCTGCGAGAGGGGCAATCAATGTGTATCCCATTTTTTCTACTTGCGAGCAAATAAAGATAAAGAGGTCGCCGCTATCAGCAGGTACGACAGCGTTTTATACCTGCAGGCAGACTTTGGATCACAGGTTTAATTTCCGTGATATGAGGTGTGTTGAAAGACGAAAACCACATCGCGTCCACGTATGCGAGGTCGGAAGTACCGTTAGAGTAACAAGGATATACTTGTTACCAAATTCCAATGAAAGCGAAATAAAGGTAGGCAGAAATCTGTCACCTATGCATTCACAATGATGTCTCCGCAATAGTTTTTTAAAAAAATAGGATGGTCGAGGTGAGCGACCAAAAATGGAACGGACGCGATTATAGTAGCTCCAGACAACACCGGGTCGACCACGCAGCCATTTCCCTCCCTCATCTTCGCCTTCTCTTCGCCCTTGTCCTGGCCTTCTCCCTCCACACTGTCGCCCTCGCCCTCGCCCTGTCCCTCATTCGGTCCTACCCCCTTCTTGTCACCCCGTCCACCAGCACTGACACGGTCGACACCATCGTCCATCACATCAAATATCTGACACCTTCCCAGTGAATCCGGTGTCCAATTCCGAAAAAAAAAACACTCTGAATACCCACTCCACTCCGCTTCTCTCTCCCTCTCCAGCTCCCCCTTCTGTCGACGCCTGTTCCAGCCTCGGATCCACCCACGGCCACAGTGCCGACGGCGATGCATGTCTATACCTTTATGTCAGCATCCGAACCGTTGGCTTGTGTCTACGACGGTTATCGATAGTGTAAGGTGGTAGCACTTCCGCGTTCAGGACGTTGTAACTATTGACCCCCATAACTGAAGGCGAGTTTGCAATGTATGATTCAGGACGCTAAAATTGTCAGTGCGGTGATGGCCATAGTTTCTATGGCAAGACAAGACACATAGTTTTCTTCACGACGCTTGAAGTGGTGAAACCATGTTGAACATGGCGGAGAACAGGACAGTTTAGACTTGCAAACTCTTCAAACGTCGCGGCAAGAAGCGCCTTGTCGAACTAAGAGGGGGCCGAACAATCGATCGTCAAAAGGACAGCGCATATTTCCATTACTTCCTCCTGCGTCTCCGACATTTCCCCATCGGTGATGTCAGATATCCATCCCTTAGTTGGCACCAAACTTTTCCCTACCGCCACTCATTGGCCCTTCGTTCTCAGGAAAGTCCGAGGATACTTTGGTAGGTTCTATCATCAGATTTTGCAATGTTCACGCAGATCTTCACATCGTTTACCCTAGGATCAACCCTCTCGGCGCCTCGAAGACGGCACCTGGGGTGAATACAGTAGCGCACCGTCAGGGGGCCTATGCAGTCCCCCGGACTCAAAGCTGCTGTCCTCACGCCGTTTGGCCAGGTCGCCCATGAACTGAGAGCACTTGTACGGAGCCAGATAACTGACAGGCAGGGATATCTGCTTGATTAGGCGGCAGCTCAAATTCGTCACGAATTTAGGTATCGTTCTTGAAGGGGATTCTGCCTAATCACTCATTTTCGAGGCTACCAGCAACCCAAGCTTTATTGGCTACGTTAAGTATATGCGTTCGGGTAATCACTGCCTATGTATCCACTCACAGTTTCTACTTTTGACCCCAATGATTGACTGTTTATGCTATCTGCGGCTGCTCCGACTACAACCTACCTCGACGACTGACCCAGCATCCATACCCCGTCAGATTACATTATCAGATTCAAGAATAACATAGACGAGACGTTGATATTCAAGAATAATGATAATAGCATCATCTGTATTGGTGACGTCCGAAACAAGTCAAATTGACCGACTTTTGGACTTGAAATTTACTGTTTCTTCTATTCTCTCTCCCTCAGTCCGTGCTGTGACAGCTGAGTTGCATTGGTAGACATTACTAACTACATACCGCTGATATAAGCATGTCTTAGTCCAACAATTTGGCTCTACTTTGATCACTACCATGGCCCGGACGAGCCCCTTTATATCCTCCCCCGCCCGCTCCCCTTGTCTATCGACTCTCGTCGGCAACTGGGCCCGTACATCACAACCGTGCCAGGAACTGTTCGGCACAAACTGAGGTGCTCTCACACCTGCTAATAGGATCACCGAGAGTACGAACGTCTGACGCAACAATCAGACAGATCGTTGCCGTTCGGATGGGTATACAAGTTTAGCTGCCCGGGTATCCTGGTCGGGGTCACTGCACGGACAACTGCGCTTGCTGTGTCAACCATCCACCGTTGCAAGGAGCGCCACTACTCCTAGTCGACCGGCGTATCAGATGTGCTGCACAAAATGGACAGAGCTCCACGACCATCTGGCAGTCGAGCTACTAACACTGATCCGGGATAATTCTGGTTCATGTCTCCCAAATTCCATCTCATCTCGTCTTCACCCTGGTCATCGTGCCAGATATTTATAGCTTCATATTCATCGTCTCGTGGGATCGATGTGAGCAAACAATACATCAATGACACCCCGACCAGACCTTATATCGTTCTGTTCACTATGGGCACTCTTCCAAGAAATCATCATACGAGATGAAATCTCCTGGAGGTGTGTGGCAGCATAGAAGATCTGAGCTTGCTTCACCTTAACTCCCCTGCTGCACCAGGCGCGTCTAGATGTACGTTGTGGCGCAAACGTTTACAGTAGTAGTACCCTGCATTTCACTGATACTCACAATATATCTTAAATGATACCTGCACTGTGAATAGACATTGTTTTGTTTTGAGGCGATCATCTTATCTTCATTGTCACACGGTGGATTGCCCCTCTGCTATCACTTGCCTTCCTCCGTCTGCGCTCGCGTCCACGCTGAAATTAGTCTCGTTATCCACTCCACATATAGTTGTGTCGTCGTTACTAGCCAAGTTCTCGTCACGTTCTAATCGACATTTGGTGCAACGCAACGTCAATTTCTGTAGTTCATCTACCACCACTTGTGCGTCCGTGCTACGGACATATCCAACAGATATTTCTCTATCTCATCAGTTCCCACCAAGTATCATCTTTCCATCCACGTCTCATTTATCACACAGCTCCCATCTTCTACTACCACTTAGAATCCTCCTTCACTTCACTGCAAAGCTATCTCGGCTCCACACTGAAACCACCGCGCTTTCCCCCTCTGCGTTTCCTCCCCCAGATTTCCACCTCTAGGCCGTTATTACCCCCAGTTCCTCCACCCACTGACCAACACCGCTACTTGCCTAGTCTCCCCCCCTTTCTCTTTTGCCTTCCCACATTGCTTTACTCCACTTCACTTGATCCCGAAGTCTTGTCTTCCACACTGTTATCACAGCCCTGATCTGGTCTTCTCTGCGCTCTTTTCCATCTTTCGTAAGTTGCGATCAATTAAGTTTTTACTTCAACCACTTATCTCCTGTTTCTCCTTCTACAGTAGTTGCTCCCAACCATCATCTCTGCTGCCGTCTCCCTAGCCTGTCGTCCTTGTCTTGTCCATATCGTCGCTGTCGATCCGTTGATCCTATCTTCGTGATCTTCTTGCTCTAGTTCGTTTACCTGTCCCCCCTCGGTTTCCCGAAACACCCGTTTTTCCCTCACCCTAGTAACTATCCCTGCCTTGTCAAAAACCCGTCACTGCCCGTGTCATTGCCTTCACATTTACGCTACTTTTCTCACCAATTCATTCCCTTCCCGTCCACCAAGGTCGCCACCCCCACATTGACTTCTATCCCATCTCTGTTCTCTATCTCCTGTGCCTAGCCAAATTCTACTCGTCTTATCATCACCTTGCCTATTCCCGCTCCCCACTTATCACCCTGTATTTCCTTGCTCTCCTCAACATCTTCTCTACCCTGTTTCCTATTTTGACAATCTGTCCCATTTGCATGTGTATCCAAATATCCTCAACATGTCCCAGGACGGATCCGACAATCTTACTTTTCAAGTCACAGGTCGTGTTGTCCTCATTAAATCATACATATCCGCTTGCTCACAATTATTGTTACGTAGTGAGCCAGCAACTTCGAATGGCAGCGACTACGAGGACGACAACAAGATACGAGACACCTATAAGAAGAACAGCAGATGACAAGACTGCTAGGGCGATGTCGACTAAGATGGTCGCGAGTACGAAGACGGCAGTAGTGATGAACGTGATGAAGGGCGTACGGTCGTCAAGGGTGTGTGCCGGGATGACGCAAGACCGGTGTTGGAAAGGGATCCTCAGGGCACAGCGGCGGGGTGAGGAAGGGACGTTGGCGATGGGATCCTCAGGGTATGACAACCGGAATGAGGAGAAAGCCACAAAGAAGTTACTAACCCACACTTAGGCGTAGTAACGGTGAGATTAAGCTTAGGGTACTACAGGGAAAGCGCTACTACTTTATACTACCAGCTATGGCGCACAGACCATGCTGACTAAGCGCTATCTATAGGAAACCCTCAACCCTGGTGCAAGGGTTGACCTAATGGGGAAACACCCTTAGCCCTGGGCGTAGCACGAGGTAAGCTATAACAGGAACGGCCACGAGGCAGAAGCAAAGAAGGCCCTGTGGCAAACACGTGTACGGCACGTTGCCGGTAATACAAGACGACCTAGGAGACAAGCGTTATCCTAAGGTCAAGAACGCAAGGACAAGAGAAAGATCTATATCGTACACCGTATGGAGGGATGGGGGATAAGGATAAGGGAAAGGAAATGAACCGTTAGACTAAGGACCCCAATGTTAAGGCTAACAAACAGGC
>JBBPJT010000356.1:0-27825 GCA_038088895.1 Xerocomus potaroensis | reverse complement strand
GCGGGAATTGGTTGGGGGTAGGGGGGGAGGGGGGGGGGGGGGGGGGGGGGGCAGGGGGGGGGGGGGGGGGGGGGGGGTTATTCGACGAAGGGCGAACAAGGAGCGACCATTCTACATCTACGTGGTGCGGCAAGATATACTAGAGGGCACGTGATGTGTATGCCAATAGGCTTACAAAAGCACAAAAGTTCAAAGTACACCAGAACATTTCACCGGACCCGACGAAAATCGCAACCGGTTCGCAGGAAATTGCAAGTGCCTGGTCATTGACTAGCGAAAGACTACTCGAATTCGGACACGACGGATGGACTCCTACGGTCAAGTTTTCACCTGACAGTTCTTTTTTGGCCGTTGGCTCGTCGTGTTACGAGGAAGGCCCTCGTATCTATAACGGTCGAGATGGTTGCAAGCTCGCCAACATTTCAGTCGGTTGTTATTCCGTGACCTGGACCAGCGACAGCAAACAACTCTTTGCGCTCTCTTACCACGATGGTGACATCCACCATGTTGATGTCACTTCCGGGACGATCCTCTCCAAATGGCGTATTCACAATGACAAAGCGCAGTGCATCTCGGTAGCAAACAACGATGCGTTCATCGCTGCTGGCGCAGGTTCATCAGTCTCATTATGGGACACTTCTACTCAACAGCAAATCGGTTCTCTCATTCATCATCCTCATCATATATCGCAATCTCAGAAGACTATGACCTTGTAATAGGTGGAGGCCAGACGATCGCGTTGTGGAATTTATGGGATACCCTTCCAGCTCGCTTGTTACACGCGGACCTTCGTAGACAGAAAGTCGCCGTTGGTGCGTTGATTCTCACCATCAATACGATTTCAATGTCGTATTTGTTCTTGCTCGTTCATATTCATCAGCAGATCTTGAAGAAGTCAACCGACAACGCTCTCATTCGCCAGTGCACCTCAAGGAAACCACCCGACAGCAGTGTGTTCAACTCGCTGACTCTGATTGCATGGCCCATCAGGAAGAAGATGACTTGAATGAGATCATCCGGTCACTGGGCATGAGTCTCGTCACGAAGGTCGTGAATGAAAGTGGGTCTGACACGGTTCTGTGGTGCCGATTCTCATCACTAACATTTATCAGCATACCTCGAGGAAACCAATCAACGGCTTCGTATTTAACTTGCCAACTCTCAACAGACCGTTCGCGCCTACCAACAGAAACACCATTGCGAAACATTGTATGCGGACGGCCACGTCATCAGAGCCGCAAAACACTTTCTCAACTATACCAGGTCCATAGCCGACGAGACGAACGCCGATACGATCATCACAGACTGGCTCTCCGGTGGGTTCCATTGTCCGAACTTGGGGTAAACAGTCTCTAACTGACGCTCTCAGGATTTACGAAGAAATGTGTCGTTGCGCTGGAAGCAGTCGGAGATGGCATTGGCAGCTAAGAAATACAAAGATGCACTTGACGCTTATACTATAGCACTCTCCCTCCACCCATCGACCCCAGATGGTCTGCTCAAAAAGTGGGCTGGGCAAGCACACTGTTGCCTCACGGGTCAATAAACGAGGCACTGGAAGGTTCCAACAAGGTATGTTGTATGTGACATTACATCCTTCACGCTAATTTTCTTTTTTGCTCAGTTCGGCCTTCAGAAGTTCGACATTTATCGTGTAGTATGTGATTCCTTCATGGGTGCCGGCCGTATTATCGAAGCAATCGAGCATTTCCGGCGCTTGCAAGGCGAGTTCACAGAGGGTACGAACCTCACAAACGAGCAGGTAGAATGGGAACACGGTGAGTGATCACAGGAAAATGCTGCTAGACCTCGTCCGAGTATCTGTTGAGGGTTTCAAAGAAAGATGCATGGAGATTTTGGGAAAACCTGCCAAAATTGCACTGAGTTCTCAAAACTACAGAGAAGCCGATAGACACTATTCGGTAATGCTGTCCCTTGACCCCCCGGAACGTGTGGATGTCCTAATGAAGCGAAGTAGAGTACGATTGATGATGCGGGCATGTGAGGATACACTCAAGGATGCTAACGAGGTATGATTTCCATCTCGTCGCTGCAGACAATGTTACTAACTTCTAGTTTCGAGGTGGTCGAACTCGACTCACCATCCTATCTAGGCTACGGGCGGAGGTGCTCAGCGTTACACGGAGCAGAACGTTATCCGGAGGCGGTCGCAGCATTTGATACGATGCTCTCAAAACTGAGACCCCGTGAGCTATTTTGTCGATACTACCAATCACGTCGTCTGACATGGACTGTAGCACTCCGCTCGCAGTATATTCATGCGAGACCTATGATTCGAGATACCATCAAAAGAACCATCCATGACGACCACCCCTCCCCCCCCCAAAAGTGCGCGTACCTCTATTCTGTCGCCCCATAACCACGAACGCGATTGCCCACGATAAGCCTGGTCGTCTACCTGAAACGAGTATATGCCATGCGAGAACCCCGCACGGTACACGTCCACGACACGATCTCCTTCTTGCGCGCGAAAAGCGATCCGGATAGGGCCTGGATCGGACTCTGCGATCGGCGGACCGAGGTAGGGCGAGTGGACGTGACAGACCAAGGTACCACTTGGGTAACCGCCGACGTACAAGCCGAACTGCCAGCGCGTCACCCGTCGGGTTGCCTTGAGAGAAAGTACCTGATACGTTTCTTCTTGGCCGATATAGGTGACGAACACGACCGGACTGCCTAACCCCCCCCCTCTTCCAAAAGGGTGGCGCGGTAATGGAAACGATGATGGTGGGTGATAGGGCAGTGGATGGACTCCTCTCCAAAACTCACTTGGGTGTCTTTTTGTCCTCCGCTTTGACGATCTTGTCGTCGCCCCAGATACCTCCGGTGCGATAGACGTGCAGACACAACGGGCGGGTTTCGGTGGCCATTCAGAACACGTACCACGTCGCTCGAAAGCGTTGTGATAGATCGGATTCACTTTGCCCAATAGTACGTGCTGCTGCGGGAATTGTCCGAGTGGGTAAATGGACCGGGATATATGGGGTTTCGCCGGTATCAGTGTCGTTTCGATCGATAAACGTTGTTCTAGCGGCGGGTAAAGGAGTACCGAAAACTGCAAGGACACCTACGCGTGATTGGGAATGACCAGCCCGTAACATGATGGTGTATTTCTCTTTCCAGAAAAAGAGATGGAGCGGTGAGACGATGTGGCTAACCGAGATTGTGTAACGCGCTACTCGAACAGTCGACCTTGCATGTCGTACCTGTCTGGTTTCAGGTGGCTTAACCTTCGTTGGGATGGCACGGCCGGATGGCGGTGCCGGGAATAGACGAACATTCTTGTTTAGAGATATAGTTAGACAAATATCAACAGAGGAGGATCAACCAGTATATTCTGGATCAGGCGAAAGTGCAGAGCCGTTGAGATAAAGGTTGCTGAGTACATGGAAGGCTGGAACTGTGTTTGAACGAAACCTGAAAAAAGAGCCTCGCAGATAATTGCAAGGTAGCATCCAGATAGTCGTTTCTGCCCCTTCTATCTGGCGGATCCAGAATGCGGCCACGGCAGAGTTTCAGCTCTGAAGTACCCAACTACGAGATGAAACTGGAAAACGGCTGAAACCCAAAACCTCGATTGTTCCTGGATTGAACAGCGGTGCCTAGTACTTGCCACTTGTGTCAGACTTACCCGACGAAACTGACACTCGAGGCCGTGCAGGCACCATATCCACGTGGTGCGCGGCTTTGCCACACGCATCCAGGCCTTCCGTCCACAAAGCTCTCTGGCTACATCGAATTCCAGTAAGCTTACACCGGTATACAAGTTTGGGCAGGATGTCACATACGCAATTAGACTTGTTATCTGACAATGATACCCGTGGAGAATACATGCGTTCTAGTAGTTCGGTGTCTGTATC
Source organism: Xerocomus potaroensis (assembly GCA_038088895.1). Taxonomy (NCBI): domain Eukaryota; kingdom Fungi; phylum Basidiomycota; class Agaricomycetes; order Boletales; family Boletaceae; genus Xerocomus; species Xerocomus potaroensis. The sequence goes on along the minus strand of JBBPJT010000356.1, from coordinate 23,944 downwards.
GCAAGGCTCGTAGCGATCAGCAAGTCGGTCATGATCTGGCCCGGCTGCTCCGATTAGCGTATGAGTCGGGTAATGATCGGGAACGTTTCCTTACTGGATGAATGCGTAGCTCACCATCTTTACTTAGGGCAAGCATGGTTGTACGGTAGGTTGCCACAATCTCCCCGTCTGTGTCCAGACACTGTAAGAAAGGGTCGTAGGATGGTCCATTCCATGGCAACAAGGGGAGAGCGTACTTGCATCCCACCCCGCCACGTCCTTGGCCGCCAATAATAATCCTTACTGCCAGGCCCTTTGAACCACAAGGTGCCTTTAGGCGTGCCACGACGCTTTTCCAAGCAGACAGAACTTCGATCGGAGGTGAAGTTGACCGTCGTAGGTCCCGAAGGTACATCGTCGATCACTGGTGGCCCTGTGTATCCGGACGAGACTCGACAGATGACTGCTCCGTCGGGTCCATTGGCATGAAGGCTGAATTCCCATTGCGCGACATGCCGACTACCTTTTGTATAATACCTGCAACAGTAGCCATGAGACGAATCCGGGGAAAGAGAACCATACACACGCAACCGTAACTTTGTCCTGCGCCTTGATGAGTTTGTCAGTACCGAAAAAACCACCAACTCTGTAAACATGGAATGATAGAAGGTGTTCCATAAGGTATGTGTGTAGAGATCTGGAGAACGCGTGCTGGCCATGCACGACCAGCTGCGCTGTCTCTTATAATGAAACTGAAACAGGGACCCTGATCCGAAGTACAGCTTGATAGCTTTCCGAGCGGTTCCTCAAGGCACCGTTACCAGTGGCTGAACTTACAAGACAAGGCGGTGTGGAAACTTTTCCTTTTCTTTCTTAGGCGACAACAGTCGCATCATATAGCAGAGGAGTGATTATATAATATAATATAAACTAGTGTTTTCGTAGAGAGTCGGAATAATTTAAATCATTTCCCACGTATTGCGAGTGGACTCTGCGTCGACTGTCGTTGTTTTGTTCTTGTTCATGGCATCCAGAATTGCCCTCAGCTCTGTCAAGGCTTCGGGTGAGTGTCTGACACGTTCGTATTTCCGCTGAGTACAGCATCTAGTTTCTGTCAACAGCCCGTCCTCGTGCTATCCCAACTCTCGCTCGGGCCATCTCTGCGTATGTTTCGTCGCTCATTTTGCGAATAAAATAAAAATAGTGTCATTCTTGCAGCCGTTCGATGAGCTCTACGAACCCTCCACCACCGGCAGAGCGTGCCTCCGAAATAATTAACACGCTTCCCTCTTCCCCCGGCCTAATTACCAAGACTGGTGCGGCCCTCCTGGGTACAGGTCTCCTCGCGACTGCCATCTCTCAAGAAATATACGTTGTGAACGAGGAAACAGTCGTTGCTGTGGGAACTTTTATTCTTTTTGCATACATTTACCGGGTATATCGGTCGTATCATGATGGTGTTCCAAAGCATGTTCATTGTCTTGTAGGCGATCCAAGAACCATACAAGAGCTGGGCGAGTGGTCACATCGAACGTATCAAGGGCGTCCTCAATGATGCACGCGCTGGACACACGCAAGCTGTCAAGGACCGCATAAATGCTGTCGAGCAAATGAAAGATGTCGTTTCCCTCACACAGGGTCTCTTTGGCCTTTCAAAGGTCAGTAAACGCCTTGTTGTGATTGATAGCGGCTGGTCTGAATACGTGTGTTCGGTGTGGCAGGAGACGGCCAAGTTGGAGAATGAAGCATTTGTACAGCGTCAAAAGGTCGCATTAGTGGGCGAGCTCAAGTCTGTTCTCGACAGTTGGGTTCGCTATGAGCAGCAACAGAAAGAGAGCGAACAAGCTGAACTAGCCGAGACTATCATCGCAAAAGTCCTTGCGGGCCTCAAGGACGAGAAGACCCAGAAAGAGGTTCTTGCGAATGCCATCACTGAAGTTGAGCGTGAGTGGATTCGTCAGTCGTCATCATCGGTCCCCATTTCATGCATCATCCTAGGCCTGGTTCAAGCAAAGGCGATCTGAACTGAGGGCGTGTCATAGCTAGTTAGATTATAGTAGAAGCTTCGCTCACTTTTCGGTCAGAATATTTGCTTGTTACCAGCACAATGAACCCATAAGACCAAACAATGCCAAAGACAGATGGCCGCGACGACGCGTTGGCGTTGCGTTGGCGCGACCACCAGCTGTGTTGTGCTATTTGGGGTCAGCGCGCGTCCGAGACCACAACGCATTCGCATTTACTCTTCTTCTCCCTCTCAGTCGTTTGTCAAGATGGACTCGGATCTCATCAAGCTCGTTAACCGTCTTCAAGACACCTTCCACCATCTCGGTGCGTACTAGCACTTGTTCGTACCCTGGGCAGCGGGTGATATTACTTTGCTCAGGCGGAGAACTGGATATGCCCCAGCTAGTGGTTGTGCGTCGTCTTTCACCCTCGGGGAAATCCGTGCTCAACTTCCATTCAGGTGGGTAGCCAGTCAGCAGGTAAATCAAGCGTGCTGGAGAAGTACGTCCCGATTTCTGCCTCGCCCTTGGTTTAACTTTGCACTCTACACAGTATCGTCGGGCGAGATTTCCTCCCTCGCGGTCAAGGCATCGTCACACGCAGACCTCTTGTTCTCCAACTCATCCACTCGCCCATTCCGGACCCTTCCTCGAGTCCACCTCCATATATGGAATGGGCACAATTCCTCCACGTCGAAAAGCGTTTCACTGATTTTAATGATGTTCGTCGGGAGATCGAACAGGAAACGTTTCGTGTTGCGGGGCAGAACAAAGGGATTAGCCGGTTACCGATCTCACTCCGGATATATAGTCCCAATGTTCTTGACCTGACTTTGGTAGACTTGCCGGGGCTGACAAAGGTATGTGAACGTCTTGATATGATCTTCCCATCCGAGTTAACCCGTATTCAAGATACCAGTAGGTGACCAACCAAGCGATATAGAACGTCAGATCCGAAATTTGGTCACAGAGTACATCTCGAAGCCGAATAGGTGAGTAGTAGACTGCCGCCTATCAACTATGACTGACTGCTTCAAGCGTTATCCTTGCCGTCTCCCCCGCCAATGTGGACCTTGCCAACTCGGACTCGCTCAAGCTCGCACGAAGTGTTGACCCACAAGGCCGTCGAACGATAGGCGTCTTGACAAAGCTCGATATCATGGACGCCGGAACGAACGCTCTTGATATTCTGACTGGACGCGTATATCCTCTCAAACTTGGTTTCATTGGTGTAGTGAACAGAAGCCAGCAAGATATTATCTCTGAAAAGAGCATGTCAGATGCTCTTGACTCGGAATCCGAGTTCTTCAAAAACCATGCCGCGTATCGAAACATTGCACACAAGAATGGGACCAAGTATCTTGCCCGTACGCTGAACCAGGTGAGTGAGGTTGATGAAGATATGTAGGTTCACTCAAACCATAATCTATGCAGGTTTTGATAAACCATATACGGGAGAAGCTTCCAGATATGAAGGCGCGTTTGAACACACTTATGGGGCAAGCACAGCAAGAACTTGATTCGTTTGGCGATGCTGCAATATTTGGCGACAAAAACCAGGTGAGTTGCAGCATCCGTCGGGTATACTTGATTATATATCTTTTGCCAGCAAGGAGCGCTAATCTTACGTCTCATGAACCGATTCGCACATGACTTCATTGCGTCCATTGAGGGCACCAAAGTGGATATGTCCACAAAGGAGTTATCAGGAGGCGCACGGATATATTATATCTTCAATGACATCTTTGGCCATGCACTCGCATCGATAGATTCCACGGCGGGTTTAGATAATCAAGATATCCGTACAGCAATTCGGAACTCCACAGGTCCACGGCCCAGCCTTTTTGTCCCTGAAGCGGCATTTGATCTATTGGTGAAGCCTCAAATAAAACTTCTAGAAGCTCCAAGCCTCCGTTGTGTTGAGCTTGTCTATGAAGAACTTGTGAAACTCTGCCACAACTGTACAAGCCCGGTATGGCGGTGTCGTTATATTTACCAACGCATTATGTCTCTGATCTTCGTCGCAGGAATTAGAACGTTTCCCCCGCCTCCATGCTCAATTGATTGAATGTGTATCGGAACTCCTGCGCGAACGCCTTGGCCCTACATCTCAGTACGCTCAAAGTCTTATCGAGATCCAAGCCGCATACATCAACACGAATCACCCTGCATTCATCTCGGGGTCAGCGGTCGCCGCACAAACAGCCACATCTCAAGCTCCGAGGCAATCAAATCCGCCACGTGTAAGCTCTAACCACATTTTATCTAATCTTGAGGGTAATCCCCGTTACTCATTTGCAATACCGGAATTGAATTACGCTAGCCTGTCAGTGCTGAGCCGACAAACGGTCCCCAAACGCCCGAAGACGGGGAAGAGTCTTCTGCCGAGGAACCAGCGGGCGTGAATGGCGTCCCTCCCCGGGATGGGCGGTCTGTGTCCTCTACGCTCCATGACCGGGCGCGAACCTCAGGGTCCGCTCCTGCTGTGGGCCCTTCCACCAAATCTTCATCAAAGCACCATCATGGTCCTCGGCATTCATCCGTACTGCCATCAACCCAGCCCCACGCTCAGCCAAGCGTACTCGGCTCATCGCCTCATACCGCACGGGAAACTTTTTTGAACTACTTTTTCGGTCAGAACGGTCCAGGTCCCATCGCCGGGTCAAGCATCGAGCGATCACACGCAGTCTTGGCCCCAAGTGGCCGAGATGTTTCGACTGTAGATATGCCTGCCCTAACCGGGCTTATGGCGGGCAAACGAACACTGGATGGCACTAATGCGGCATATGATATGAGAAGCCTGGGTAAACATATCGAGGCTGTACGTGCGGACCACATGGTCTTGGTCCAATCCCGCATCAGTCTAAATTGTTTTTTTGTTCTGTTTTTAGGTATCCTCCTCCGATAACAGTGTACAGATGACACAACGAGAAGAAATGGAGACATCCCTTATCCGGTCCTTGATCGCCTCGTATTTTGCGATCACGCGGCAGACCATCCAAGATCTGATCCCGAAAGCCATCATGCATTTTCTGGTGAATCATTCGACAAAGGAGGTACAGAATCGGTTAGTGGCGACGTTGTACAAGCCGGAGATGTTTGCGGCGTTGTTGAACGAGGACGAGGCGCTGGTCGCAGAGCGGACGCGGGTGAAGGCGCTTTTGGATGCGTACAAAGCGGCGTTCAAGACGCTCTCGGACGTCAACCTAAAGCCGCTGTAGGGCTCGTGTACTCTTTGGTCTTGTTTTTTATTTTTTAGAGCTGTTTGATATGAGGCAACAACACACACACCACTGAAACATGGTTATGGGTATTCAAGAATGATGAATGATGCACGACGGTGGTTGGGATATGGAATTGCGGATTGTGTCTAAGATACACGACGGGAGAGGAGAACTAGACAAGGGACAAATTGACCCAGAGGCTGCAAATATATACCTTTTGACTAGTGATAGGTATTGGGGGAACGCCCAAGGATATAAGGCTGAGACACAGGAGCCACACAGCTGAAAGCACACTCGGCAATGGCACAAGAACCCAAGACGGAGAGGTGACAAGGGGTTACCAACCAGGAGGGAGGGAGGGGGAGGCAGATTGCCCATGACCTAACCCAACCAGTGACAGAAGAGAGAGAGAAAAAAACGGTTCAGACGAACGGCGACATGCCAACGAGTGCGGCAGACACAAACATTTCCCTGATCTTCTCTTTCCTCGACCACGCCTCCTCAAGTATCGGAAGCGCAAAACGGCAGTGATGGTGGTGGCACAGGATGACCTTTGATGGTAATCCATTTGTCCTTGGTGGTGGTGATGACGGGCTCCCGCTCCCCCCTCAAATAGTCGATGGTGGCGCCCATGAGCTTATCGGGCTCCTCCTCTGACGTCATACTCTCCTCTGTATCTGCTTCGATACCACCGTTGCTCATGTCCGACTCCGAGGAAGACGCGGATTCGCTGTGAAGCACGGGAATGACGGTGTCTGCGGGCGAACTTGTACCCGTGCTTGTGATAGAGGGGACGATGCCGTCGAGTCTCACGCTCGTCTCTGCGCGATGCGTCTTCTTAGATTTCGGTCGATCTCTTTTCTCCAACTTCAATAGGGGTTAAAGGTGGGTCCACGAGACCGCGAAAGGACGTGGTACTGACCTCCTTTAGCTCTCTTTCCTCCAGCTAGATTCGAGAGCAAGATCAGCACGAGACACCAGTGGAGGGCAAACATGACAACTCACCTCCTTGGCAACCCTTTCTTCCCTCTTGCGGAGAGATGTTCGTCAAAATTGGGAACCAGACATAGCATTAAGGAATAGGGCCGCACCTCTTTACGTTCTCTCTCTTCCGCCTGCAAATCGCAATGATCAGTCACATAGTGTGGCAGTTGATTTCCAAGAATAAAAGATGCTTACCTCCTTCTTCTCCTTTGCTTCCCGCTATTCAAATATCAAGTTACATCTGAATGTAGTCATAAGCACATGCAACGTACTTCTGCCTTTTCCTTCTTGAGCTTTTCGCGTGTCTCGCGTTCTTGAATGACCCTGAGAGCGATGTCAGGATCCATCGGAAATTGTCGGACATCCACTAACCAATCAGCAACTTCGTCCACACATTCTCTAGGACGGACTTTGTTCTTCAACAGGTATCCTTGCAACGCCGCCACCTATGACACGAGATGGGTCAGGGAAACAGAACGTGGGTTCTAGACATGAAAACCCACACTGAGTTCACCCTCGGGGATGGCGTCCGCGAACCGCTTAGCGAGCTCCGCAATCTCAGCCTCTTCAAGCACCGGAATGGAGTGCCCGGGGACTTTACGTTTAGGGAGAGGCATGTTCTTTTGCGATACGTCATCCTTTTCTTGAGACGCGGCCCCTGTTGATGGCGCAGCAGGTTTGGAGGGGAAGAAACATTTGAAGATGCCCTCGGCCTGCCACTTTGTCGCGTGGGTAAAGTTGACCCATACGTCCATGCGACCCGGTCGGCTGAGCGCCGGATCGAGACGTTCAATATGGTTGGTGGTGGCAAATAACAGCCTTTTTGAGATAAGAGAAATTGTTGGCAAAAACCGCGCAGTTTCGTGATGGCGCACTCACCGGCCTTCTGCAGCCGCGACGCCGTCAAGGCTGTTCAAGAGGCCACTCAGACTAAGGGTAGAGCCATCATTTGTGTCATTGTTGCCGGGCGTTGCTGCTGGCACTGTGGGTATGCCGGTGGATGACGAATCACGACTGACGGAGCGCGTGAAAGCAGCGTCCAAATCTTCAAGAAGTAAAATACATCTAGATTTGGTGCCTTAGAGCAGTCCGTCGAGATGAAGCAAACGTAAACGAACCTAGACGGTACATGTCCCATTAATGTGGTCAATGTATTATCACTCATCCTACAATAACTTATTAGTAAGGTCCAGATATGATGATAACCGTAAACAGCTTTACCCCTTTGATGACAAGCTGACGACGTAAATGTCTAAACCCAATTCGCCAGCCAATGAATGAATCAAGGAAGTTTTCCCGCTAGGTAATAAGGGATCAATAATCGGTGTACGTGTTTGTACGAGGCTCATACCTTCCCGGAACGCCATACAGGAGGTATCCCCGACGGAATGGAATACCTGCGCAAGAATCCGATGAGCGCGAGTCATCACATCAGCTGATTCACGAACCCCTCTCGGCGTACCTGACAGATATTAGTTGTCATTTGATGGCCTGGGAAGATTGCACATATTACTCACCAGTCCTCCGAGCACAGGAAGTCTTTACAGTCAGCTAACAGCATGTCTTTGACCCCTGGTTGGAGCACAATGGAACTCATCGGCCGCTTTTGGCGAGCTCCATTCCATCTCCAGCAAGCATAGGTCCTAACAAACACGCGGCTGAGCGAGCGTTGTCGTCAAATTGGGCAATAAGCAACCCACGTATCAGCCATGAAAATATGGACACGGTGTTCAGCATCCTTCTCATACTCGCGCTTGGCTTCCAGGACCAGCCGCTTGAGAATATCGTTGTTGCGAGCGACGACACTAAAACCGATGTAAGCTAAACTTGGATGCGGAGAAACAATTCAATTGTCTTACCTAATCTTGAGAGACGCCCCATGACCATAATCCGGGTAGCGCTTTGTCCGTGTTATCTTTGGAACCGACAGCAGATGAAAACTCTCCGAGGATCTAGTGGAACATTTATTAAACACATACCCTCAGCCAATGACCATGGTAATAAATTGTGTGTGTTGTGTCTGCGAACAATGAATAAGGGAGCTGGGATATGGTGTGAAAAGTCATATACCTAAACTTGGCATGAAAGCCACTTTGCGTTTTCGACGGCCATGTACGAGAGCATCTTCCTCCTCGTCCTCATCCTCGTCTTCCAGGTCGCCGGTAGTCGATGACGTGAGACCATTTCGACTAACCGTACGCGTCGTTATTTCAAATTCGCGACTACGGCCCCACGCCGGTTGCTAAGTGGCACATGAACATGAGTATGGCAGAAGGAACAAACGATATTCGGGACCCGCTCGCCTTGGACAACCAATGCATCAACCTATGTCTATTAGCGCAAGACACACTCCAGTTCAGGACGGGCTCCTCACCAATCATACGGATAATCCTCTTGACTGAAGTGCGCTGTCAGGAAAAACGCTGCAGCAAGGGGCTTAGTGTCGAGCTTTGGCTGCGGAAGGAGAGGGAGGGCTGCATACAGTCGATGAAACCATTCCAGGCGGAAATGGAGGCGCGCCTTGCTGTTTCAACCGTCCCTCCGATGACGACGAGTTTCTATAGCAGAAGTATTTTTACTTGAGTGCGGAATGTTGGTATGAGAAAATGAAGTGGGGCTACCAAAGTATCTTGGATGGCGTTGGTGTGCATCCCCAGCGGGGAAAGCATGTTTTTCAACGTTTCCATGACTAGGCTGGAGACAGCAAAGAGGAGCGGAGCGGAGAGTCAGACGTCTCACCACACCCGGTATTTAAGTGATTTATTAGTGCCTCATGCACAAATATATGCGCGCAGGGTAGCAGCAAATCACAAGACGGTATCAATAACTACGCTCGGTAAGGCTTCCGGAAGAAAACGAAAAAGAGAAATTGAGAGTAACTCAAGCTTCTGACGTGGGTCTTTTCATGTCAGAGAGGGCCACTTGGTGCCCAAACCCGGCCCTCCACATCGGAAGCGAACTCTGATAAGGTCGTAGCCAACTCACTCACACCTATCAGCTCCATAAACTCAGATGCACTCCCAGCGACGAGCTTGACAGAGCCTGGGTTCCGGGTTACGTCTTATGGACCAAAATAAGCCAAGGCGGGTCTGTCAGGTACGGGTACTTCGGGAGAAGTGCCGGACACGACCCCTCTCTGAGTGGTGGTGGCAGATATTTTACGGTAAATGTGGCTCAGATATCCAGCAAGCGAATCTCAGTTGGCGATCGCTTTCGTCCTTCAAAGGCATGAGACCGCCGTCTGCGGTTGTAATACATAATGAGTGGGCCATAGCGACTCGGCTCGAGAGATCCAAGAACAACTCAAAATGGAAGAAAAGGCTGGTTTATGAACTTGTTGAGCTCATCGCGACGCTATCCGTAAACACTTATGTAGGTGTTAGGAACAGCATCAACATAATTCCAGGCTGAGTTTCGTCACCCCAGCAGCACCCAATTCCCAACTTGTCGCTTTTCCCAATATGAAAGGAGGGCGTGATATATAGAATGGAACGTTGCCAGACAGAGGAGGCCCTTAGATCGTTGCATTTACCGGGAAGGCCGCCGAAAACGTTCCGCAAGACAGCGAAATCGTCGGATCTAGTGCCGAATCAGTCCTTGGGGGTTATTAAGGTTCACAACCGCCATCCTCCCAGATTCCGGGATGCGCAGCGGTGAGTCCCCACCGCCACCGTTTCTGATGAAGTCCAACTCCGCTACAGCACCTAGTCGAGGCAGTGAATTCAATCTGGCATTATTTAATATAGGGATGGATCGTGACTCGAGTACGTTCTCAACACACATGATACCCCCCCATCGTCTCAGGGAGTCGTGTGGACTCACGAAGATTCATCGTGCACGGTCCCGAGGGCGGCCAGATTTCACTAAATCTAGGCTTGTCCAGTCCCTTTCGGGTGAGCCCGAAGAGTGCGCCCTTTCTCCCGAATAACCCTAGTTCGCGCAGTACTTGCAGTGCGGCCTCAAGTCTAGGCCCCGCCACACAAGTCATTTGGCAACTTGATGAGCTATAATACCACTCATATTGCCGGACTGATGCTGCCTTTCCCGTCTGAAGGTTCAATTCAACATGGCCTCGCAATCTCACGGTGCTGCGTGGGTAATGCCTTCTTAATATCGCCCAATACGCCACTGCAGCTTGTTTTCATTCATCACACACACAAGCCTAAGCGGCGTCGGTAGACAGTGGTCCCATTGAGAACGGCATCAGTTTATATCACACTGCAGAGGACCGTACAAGAGTGATCTACGATACCATTGCCACAACGATTTTGTCATTCTGTCATAGCCATAGCAGTACTGAGATCATCTTCATCTGTACTTCAGGAGGAGCAACGCGAAGATCAGATCTCTCTCGCTCGGGTAATCGTGATAAAGTTTCCTTTTCTGAGTGACGCAAGCACTCTTTGTGTCACACCAAACCATGTGCAGCACGCGACGCATAGTCAACAGATCGCGTCCGTGACACTCCAAGGGCAGTTTTGGACGTTTTTGTTTGGGATACAGTCCCATACGTAACCTTGCTAGTGACGCAACCTCGTGGAGACAATTAGTGGAGCCCCTGTCAAGGCTTTGTGGATCGAGTGAGTGAAGCTATCGCCACCGTCGTTCGTAGTGGCTGCCAACACGTGGTATCGGGCAGGAAGCTTCGTGGAGGTGGCGCCTGTGTGCAAGGGTTCGTAAAATATGGATTCAATAAGATCGCTTAGACTGGCGTCATGGCGTCAACGATGACCTGTCCATGTACGGAGTTATGTGGTGTGGTCCGGATGATAATCCGGGCGGAGGCCAGGTGTTTCGGATCGCTCAAGTTTCACAGGGTTGGACCGCGCTCGCAACTCATCACGTTCACTGATGAGCGCTTTGCGACCAGTCATGTCAACGGGGATTAGGGAAGGACACCTTTCAAATCAGATATCAATTAAAAGAACGACGTCCAGAGTGCGACTAATGCATACTTTCTGGTCGCAACCGCAGAACGAAGCCAAGACACGCCACCGCAAGGTAAGTGAAAGTAACGCCACAGATGTCAATGAAATTGTAAACGGACATGCGCAGTGAAGTTGACCGGGTGTAGTGGTCACTTCAAACCTTGAGCTTGAGAAGAAGTCGGCAAACACGTCTCAGTCCGACCACGTCGCATTTAATGTCCTGCGGTGACTAAGCTAGTAGCGCTTTTTTTGAGCAACAACGACCCCTAAAACGTACAGTCGTAAGTGCGCGCATCAAAAGTACATTGCAAAGATGATCACAAAACTGGGAGGATATACCACAGGAGTAGCATGTCGTCATCCACTTAGTCTCTACGTAGCAGCCCACCCATCTCTATTTCATCAGCTTCGTCCCTCGGGGCAGATATAACCAGGCCTTCTGTCATTTCTCTCTTGACACAGAGCTGCTCTGCAGCTATCACCATCCAAGCGGTCCCTGCAAGTATGACAAGCCAGAAGAACAATGACGTAGGAATGGAAGCGGAGTAATATGTCGTGAACACCAGGTGATTAAACACTAATGTTAACGCAAAGTCCAAAATGAGGCGAGGCCGCCGTATGAAAGTGTACAAGTAGTAGATACTGTTTGATAGGAGAGTTAGCTCATGAAAGGTCCGCGCGGCATGGCGTACATACTCTGCTGATGAAGCAATCAACCAGGATGCCGCAATGACCCAGCCTCGTATAGGGTCGGTTCGTCCGTCCCATCGGCCATCTTCCCACCCAGCACCCACTTGTTTCCCGCCACTCCATGCGCCGTAATAGGAGCTCCATCGTTCCTCCCCTTGGACGCCGCGGACAGTAGGTTGACCAGCCATTTCTCTCCAGTCCATTATCATGCCTGATGACCTTGTATTTTCCTGAGTGGATACATTGACGAAGTGTCTACATACCAACGTTGGCTGCGCCACCTTCATAAACAAGCGAAGTAGGTTCCGCAAAGACTGCTAGCAAGGGGGGAATGAGGATAGAGAGGGTCAGGTAATGGAGGGTCTGCATTGATATTATCTGACGATAGATATTACTTGATGCCGTAGGGGGAAATAAGAGGCAAAATACCTGAGAAATGAGTAAAATGGGATCCCAACTACTTTGTCGTGGGGGCACCATGGTAGTACAAGGCCTACTGGGCCTCGGAGTGACTACTACAGTACACGCAACAAACAAGTCTTAATTATGATTATATAAGCCGCGACTTCCTGTGACGAACCTTGATTCGAGACTTTGCACAGGGACTTCGTCTGCGATGTCCAATCCAAAGTACGAGCGTATCTCTGGGAATGACGCTGACGAAGAGCTTCCAGAGATTCCCTCTCGGACTCAATCACGCCTGGAGCTTATCATGCGGCCGCCAGTCTATTACGGGGATGGTCCATTTGACCCACCGAGTTCACAGGAAGACTCGGACGAAGAACGTCTCTTGCATAAATCGGAACACCATGGACTTTCGGGTGAATTCGGGGACTCGGATCCAGGGAGTGGGCTACGAGTCGGAGGTGGTAGAGTCAGTACCCTGTCATGTAAACGTTGTGTGGCTTACTTCTTCATGTTTAGCGTCCGACGGCCCTGAGGTATCTCATATATTCACTGGTGTCACTGGTGGTTCTGTCGGCATGTATCGGTGCTTTTGCCGCAACGAATTTGTACCATGGCAAACTGTACCGCCCATCAAGAGCCCGTAAAGTTTCGCTTGATCACATATTCAACGGGACTTTTACTTCTTATACCCAGGACCTTCACTGGGTCCCTGAAGGTGCATAGATATCAAGTTGTTGGCGTTTGTTGCTTATGTAGCAACAGCTGGGGATGGTGTTTTCTCGACTGCTCAGAGCGGACAGATTCAACTTGTTGACCTCAAGACAAATACAACCACTCCGCTAGTTTCAATCATTGACATTAAAGACGTAAATGGCTCCTTTTTCGGAAACATTTTCGCTAAACCTGCCACAGGAGAATAACCAATTGATTGCTTGGAGTGACTGGAAACTGTCTCCGGACATGAAGTTCATCCTTGTCAAAGCGAATCACAAAAAGGTTTGCAAAGCTCTGCATTTTTTCTTCGGATCTAACATAACATTAGCAATGGCGACATTCAAGCTTCGGCAATTATTACGTTCACAATTTGGAGACCAAAGCTACCTACCCGCTCTTTCCACCCTCTAACCCCCCAGTGACGTCGTACGCAACCTGGTCGCCTACTGGTGAATCAATCGCATTTGTCGCCTCTAACGATCTCTACATCGTTCCGTCACCATCGTCGGTGTCTACTTTTTTCGACAACCAATGACATTCGCATTTAGTCTCATTTCTAGCGCGTCGACTACGCCCATCCGAGTAACCACAACTGGGAACGCGTCACTCTTCCATGGCGTACCCGACTGGATCTATGAGGAGGAAGTTTTGTCGCAAGATTATGCGCTTTGGTGGTCTCCCGATTCATCAAAAATCGCGTTTCTTCGCCTTGACGAAACAGCCGTCGATGAATACAAGTTTCCGATTTACAATCCCACCAGCGACTCCTACGCTATTATCCCGTATACGGAAGAGGTGGTGATTAAATACCCAAAGCCAGGATACAATAATCCTATTGTATCAGTGCACGTTTTTGATCTTGATGTTTATTTGAGTCAGGCGGGGTCTGCATTGACCTCCACTGCAGACAAAGCCGTGACTGACCTCAGTTGGCCCAATAGCCTCCCGTCGGAGAATACCATCATTAGTCAGGTTGCTTGGGTCGGCAATTCAACGTTGGTTTTGAAGGAAGTCACACGAGCCGCCGATCATGGGAACGTCGTGCTATTTGATATAGATACTCCAAGTTCTGGGGGAGCTGTGACAGGCGAGGTCATTAGAAAGCTTGGCGTGGATGGTGAAGGTGATGAGGGCTGGATCAATGAAGTGCGTAACCCTTCTGTTGATGCGTGCCTCGGAATTCAGGTGCTCCGCACACGGGCAGGGCCAGACTATATACCCAGTCCCCGTGAGTCTGCGATCTGGTGATTTCCCCGCCTACCTGGACATCGTGCCTAATCAAGATGGCTACAATCATATTGCCCTTTTTGACCCGGCTAATTCATCCACGCCGCGTTTCCTCACTTCCGGCACATGGGAAGTTGTAGATGGTATCCAAGCGGTGGATACCCAACGGGGATTGATGTGAGTACCAGCGTTTTAATGTCCGTTAACCCGGCACACGATGCCAAAAAAATAAATCCAATTAGTTACTTCCAAGCTGCGCGTCCGTCCACCGCACGTCACTTGTATTCAGTTCCGATCTCGTCACCGAACACCGACACCCTAGTCCCTCCTACCCTTTTAACCGACGATTCTTTGCCAGCTTCCTATTCCGCTAGCTTCTCACCTGGTGCGGGGTTCTATCTGTTGAATTATAAAGGTCCGGGCGCTCCGTGGCAAAGAGTGATCGATGTCAATATACCAGGTAACTTCGGTGTGTGGGAAGGATCGATGGTGGCCCACTGTTTGATTTTCAGACTTTGATTATGTCTTGACCGAAAATGCCGCACTAAACACCACCCTTGGCGAATTCGAGGCAGCAACTACCACGTACTCTACAATCGATAGCGATGGTTACGGTGCGCCATCCGTTGTGATCATGCATACCGTCTCGCTTAGCGAACTCCAGAGCTAAATATTAAGGAGATGCGGCCGCCAAGAATGGATGATTCTGGACGCACGAAGTACCCTGTTTTATTCTTTGTGTGCGTTCCAAGTGTCCGCTTGTATCCCCCCATTCTGATTTTTCCAGTTACGGTGGTCCCGCGAGTCAAAAAGTGGACCTCGAGTACAAACATGATTGGCACGATTACCTTGTCTGCACCCTGCAGTATGTTGTGGTCGTGGTTGATGGGCGCGGTACTGGGTTCAAAGGGCGCCAGTTGCGCAATCCAGTCAGGAACAACCTAGGGTTCTGGGAAACCAAGGATCAGGTTAATGCCGCACGGTGTGTTCTACCCTTCCCTTTTTTTTTCTTCGTTTTGCCCATTTGAGTCATCAGCATCTGGGCGGGTAAAGACTACGTGGACCCAAGTCGAATTGGTATATGGGGTTGGGTAGGCGCATCCACTACATCTTGAACCACCGAGCTGCTGATGGCCTGTCGTGGCTAGTCTTACGGAGGGTTCATGGCCTCCAAGGTTGCCGAGGCCGACGCTGGGATTCATTCACTTGCCATGGCTGTAGCGGTGAGTAAGGATTTGCTTCATACGTTTTTATCGCTCAACTCGATCTGTAGCCTGTCACAAGCTGGCGATTATACGGTAGGCTAAGATATATGTTTAGGGCGCTGGGTTGTTCATCAGACGACTACAGATTCGATCTATACGGAACGGTACATGGGTCTTCCGAAAGATAACCCGGGCGGATACATCAACGCTTCCATCTCGAGTGTGGAGGGGTTCAAGAATATAGATTTCCTGTTTATGCATGGGAGTGGAGACGATAATGTCCACCTGGCCCACTCTGCTCACTTATTGGACATGCTGACAAATGCACAAATCCGGAATTTCAGGTTTAGGATGTTTACGGACAGGTTGTTTCCATGTTCTATTATTCCTTTGCCTATCGCTCATGATTTCCCTGCACACAGCGACCACGGGATCAATCTTAGAGGGGCCAACAGGGAGGTATACGAGTACATGGCCCTTTTCCTATTGGAAAAGTGGGGTAAAGGCGGCCGTCGCCGTGGATGGTGACGACCAACACAGGTCTTTGGTTCCTCATGGTATTCAAACTCGCATTATTGACGTAATTGAAACTACACCCCCAAGCAAGGTTTTGTGTGTGGCTTGGCCGTGTTTGGGTTTTTCTATAAGTTTTTGGCAATGCCGGCGGGATGGTAACGTGTTGTGGGAGATCATCAGGTCCTCCGTGTGGCTGTGCCAACTAGCGGGGCTTTCTGCGCCATGTGTTTTTCACCTCGCCGGGTTGTCGACGTGTCACAACTGGTGTCTTCATCGGTTCTGTTGTTCAGGCGCAAGGGTTGGACACGCCCATGACGCAGCATGCACGGGCGGTGTTGCCGCACTTGAAGCGACGTACATACATGTACTTGCGACGGCTAATGACCGACGCCTGAGCACCCAGATTCGCCGGAAGGAGATCAGATCACTTTAGGGGTGGTTGCCATCGTATATGTGGACCTCATCATCCCTTGCGAGGAGAAAATTATCCTCCAAAATGCAAGTCCATCTCCGTCTCCGTGTTCAGGAACGGTTCATGCTCCACCCTTTTTTTTCATGCATGACAATACTGCATCCGAACCTGAGGAACCCTCATGATGACCGTTTTGACGGGTCATTCGTATAGAAAAACAAACTGGCCTCGTTTTTAAACCCGTCCATGGGCTGCCCAGCGAGAGAGAGAGAACCGCATACGGCTATTTGAAATTCCGGAGACCTACTTATCCAGCACGTTGCAGACGCACTTTTTTTTTCCCCGCCCACAGACAAACGAAGGTGAAAAAGTTTGAAATGACACAAGACGCCTTGTGATCGGTTAGCGTCGCGGGACATTCATACGTTCTGTGTGGCCTCCATTCTGTCAATCACTCAAAAACTTAGGAGGGCCCATACCTCTGAGGGCGCTGTTGACGGAGCCAACGGGGAGAGAGGGCGAGAGAGCTGATCCGGTCAATCACGGGTGCACCAACGTCTGAGAGAATGACTATTACTTCTTTCTGCAGGACGGTTGCGTTGTGCAGCTACGCAAGCGATAATACCCCAAAGTCGAAGTGCCCACCTGCCGTGCTCTAAATTCAACATCTCTTTCTGCATCTATGACAATCAGAATGGACTACCTCGTCTTGGTTGGCTCTTGGGTTCATGATCATCTCCTTGGACTTGATCAGTGACAGCAGACAATTTCTACTAAACCCTGCCCTTTGATCAAGACTTGGGTCCGGTCGTGTTAGTATATGTGTACGTCTCTTGATGCCTGTTTCGTTCCGTTTCTTCGGCGTACGCGTGTACTGTTAGTGCCCTACGACTTACTTGTAGTAACGCGATATAGAACTAAGCAAGTGTGTTAGTCCCAGAGCATCGGTCATGCTCCGAACCTGGTTACGCTCACTTCCATCTTAACTCACTATGCTCACTGGCACACCTGTCTGTATGGTCAATGTCGTGCTGCAATGGGTTGCCCGCTCACCGAAAGTGTCAGCACCTTTGGCATTGGTGTTCATTGCGTATGTGTAAAAAAGATGGCGCAAGATGGCAATTACAGACATCCCCCCTACCACCACAGTAACGATGTCAGGACGTCATCATACACGCTCGCAGCTTCCTGGCACCATACGGGACCGATGGTGGATGGCCGATTTCAAGACCTGGCTTTGTAAGGCGTTTCTCGTGATGGTATTGATAAGGGTGCACAGCCAGAACACGAGGCGATTGTGAGGGATGAGGGCGTACAGGTGCTAGGTGGAGTTCGTGAGGACGCTCTTCCTTTCACTATTTCACTACACCATTATCCGAACAAGAATGTCCCAGCGGTCAGGAAATAGTGAGTATGCAAAATAATGACGAGGCAGCCCTGACGAAAAGAGCAAAAATCAAGGGGACAAACTTCAGGGAACAGTCAGCAAAGCGACGGGACGCGAACAGACGATGGAACAAAGGTAAGCAAGACAAACAGAGCCTCAAAGTTGATCGAAAATACATCTCAGGGCAGAAACCGATCGAAATCAGTTGTGGAGATCAAATACTTGCAGTCGCATTTCTTGTTGATGGCGAGCACATCGTTGGCGGTGGCAAGGACAAGAAGATTCGATGTTGGCGTGTGAAAGATGGCAGTGAGTTGGGGATACCAACGAACGTGGGGGATACTGTTTACAGTATCGCGGCCTCGCAAGATGGCCAGTGGATCGCCGCTGGGACACGCGACGGCCGAGTGATCGTGTTGGATGCAAAGAGTCGCGAAAAAGTGACCGAGTTCAAAGCAGACAGTTATCTGGTGCAAGCGATGGACATTTCGCCAGACTCGACGAAAATCGCAACTGGATCGCTGCAGGGCCATGCCTGTATGTGGTCATCGACTGGCCAAAAACTGCTCGAATTCAGGGAGGGCCAACTTGTTTCCGTTGGCACGGTCAAGTTTTCACCCGACAATTCTTTTTTAGCCGTTGGCTCGTCGAGTTTCGACAAAGGTTCTCTTTGTGTCTATGACATTCGAAACGATTGCATCCTCGTCCACATTTCATTCCATTGTTGGTCTGTTGCTTGGACCGGCGACAGCGAGCAACTCTTTGCCCTCTCTTCCGATGGCTGCATCCACCATGTTGATGTCACTTCTGGGACGATCCTCTCCAAATGGCGCATTCACAGCGACAAAGCAAAATGCATCTCCCTAGCAAATAACGACGCGTTCATCGCTGTTCGCGCAAGTTCATCAATATCATTCTGGGATACTTCTACCCATCAACAGATCAGTTCTCCCATTTGTCATCCTGATGACATTAGGTCCATGGCGATCTCAGAAAACTATGACCTCGTAGTTGGTGGAGAAAAGATGATTATGTTGTGGAATCTATGTGGTATCCTTCCAGCTTGCTCATTACCTACAGGTCTCTGTAGGCAGAAATGCATTATTGGTACGTTGATTCTCATCATCAATATGACTTTAATGACATTTTCCGCTGCGGTTCTCGCTTGTTCACATTCGTCAGCCGCTCCCGAGGAAGCCAACCGACAACTCTCACATTCGTCAGTCTGCCTCGAGGAAACCGTCCGACAACTCCGTATTCAACTCGCTGACTCTCATCGCACGGCTCAACAGAAGGAAGATAGCTTGAACGAGATCGTCCGGTCACTACGTGCGGGTCTTGCCACGAAGACCACAAATGAAGGTCGGTCTGACCCAGTTTTGCAGTGCTTCTTCCTATCACTCACATTCATCAGCGCGTCTCGAGGAAACCGTTCAACAACTCCGTGTTCAACTCGAACAGACCATTCGCGCCTACCAACACAGACTCCAGTGCGAAATCTTGTATGCGGAAGGCAACATTATCAACGCCGCAGAACTTTTTCTCGACTATACCCGATCCATACCTGACAAGACGAACGCCGACACGATCATCATAGACTGGCTCCCCGGTGGGTTTCATCGTCCAAATTCGGGGTAAACGGCCTTTAACTGCTACTCTCAGGGTTTACGAATAAATGCGTCGTTGCACTGGAAACAATCGGGGATGCGGGATTAGCGGCTAAGAAATACGAAGAAGCGCTCGACGCTTATGCTGTCGCACTCTCCCTTCGCCCGTCAACTCGAGATAGTCTACTCATCAAGTGGGCGAGCACACTGTTGTCTCACGGGTCAATAAACGCGGCACTGGAAGATTCCGACAAGGTATACTATACGTGACATTACATCCTTCATGCTCATTTTTTTTTCTTTTCCGCTCAGTTCGGCCTCCCGAAGTTCGTCATGTACCGCGCGATGTGTGACGCCCTCGTGGATGCAGGTCGTGTTATCGAGGCAATCAAGTATTCTCGGCACGTGCCAGGCGACTTCACCGAAGATACGAATGATGCGAATGGGCAGGCAGAATGGGAACATGGTGAGTGGTCACAGGAAAATGCTGCTAAACGTTGTTCGAGTATCTGTTGTAGATTTTAAACGAAGATGTACCGAAACTCTGAGGAAACTTGCCGACATTGCACTGAGCTCTCAAAACTACAACGATGCCGATAGACACTACTCGACAATCCTGTCGCTCGACCCACCGGACCGTGTAGATATCCTAGTCGAGCGAAGCAAAGCACGAGTGATGATGCAGGCATGGGAGGATGCACTCAAAGATGCTAATGAGGTATAGTTTCCCTCTTGTCGCCGCAGGCAATGTCACCAACTTCTAGTTTCCAGGTGGCCGAACTCGACCCGTCATCCCATTTAGGCTACGAGCAAATACACGCAACGCTACACGGAGAACGTCGCTATCCGGAGGCGGTTGCGGCATTTGACACAATGCTCTCAAAACTCACATCTTGTAAGCTATTTTGTCGGTCTTGCCGGTCATGTCTGACATAGACAGTAGCACTTCATTCCCAGTATGTTGACGCCAGACCGGCGATTCGAAGTATCATCAAGAAAATCGTCTCCCCCATGCCTGATATGCCCGACACTACCACAGGACGTCTACATGACAAGGCACAACTAGCCAAGGCATTTGAAGAAGATCCAATTTTTGATCAGCTTGTTTCATCTATGACAAGACGACTTGACAATCGGTGGATTGAGGAAGAGGTGAAGAAATTCTACGGATATGTCATGTTCTCGCACAAGTGGGGAGACGGTGAACCTTTGTTACAAGACGTCCAATATGTCACGGTCTACGAGCTGAAAATATCACCTGGAAATGCAAAACTGCAGACATTCTGCAAGGTCTCGCAGGAGCTCGGGTTTCGTTGGGCATGGAGCGATACCTGTTGCATCGATAAAAAGGACCAGGTAGTATTGCAACGTTCGCTCGTGTCCATGTTCGGGTGGTATCAGAACTCAACCCTCACTCTGATCCGGCTTTGTGATGTCTCGTCGGATGATAAAAACAAGAACGCATTGAGGGAAAGCATGTGGAATTCAAGAATTTGGACGTACCAGGAGTATCGGGCAGCTGAGGTAGTCAGATTCTACACGAGCGACTGGGAGCCATACCTTGGCTTGGAACAGCCCTGGAATCACAAAGAGTCGCCAGAGATTCTGAGGCAGATGGAGGTTCCGCAGGTGTCCACAAAACAGGTGGCTGTGCTTCGACCTAGCCTTGACCGGGCGCGGGAGAAGCTTTTTCTCGCATCTACACGACAATCGGCGCTTGTGGAAGACGAAGCATATGCACTTTTTGGTGTCCTGCGAGTATCGATTCCAGTTACATATGGTGAAGGTACCATCGCACTCGGACGACTTTTAGAGTGTGTCCTGACAGGATCTGGGGATGCATCAATACTTGCCTGGACCGGAATCGCGAATGAATACAACAGCTGCCTCCCTTTGCGGATTGCTGCCTATCATGAAGTCATTCCCCCACACGTCCCACGCATGGAGACCTCCGAGTTGGATCGTGTTGTTTTGGGTTTGGATTCGTCAATCACCGACATGTCCCCGGTAACAAAACTATATGGACGGCTGAGCAAGCTCCCGCCACCATCTTGCGCCACCAAGCGACTCCAACTTCCCTGTATTCATTTTAAAGTCACTCAACTTGTCCGCCTGTCAGGGCCAGATGCAGAGGCAGGCCGCTGTGTATATCGTGCGACAACCATTATGCTCAGGGACGTCGAAATACAGACAACAAGCGAGCTAGATGGAGAGAATGAATATTACCTTGTTCATCCCTGGATCCGTTCACTGCTAGGACAAGAGCGTTCGCGCAAGACTACTAGGCCCGATCGCACGGCACAGGCACTGCAATTAGTCGCTCGTCTGAAACAGCCATTTGGGGCGCTGTTGTTGGAGAAGGGGATGTGGAATGTGTACAAACGTGTTGCGGCTGATAGTTTGATTATGGTTCAGATGTACGATGAGGTCCCGTTGCAGGTGATTGTCGCCAATGTTATGGATGTACTCTAGTCTTGTGGGTCAACACGATCTCACTTCTTTCCATACCAAATCCATACGGTTCAAATGTATCTATCGAATCCAATGGCTCGAATTGTCAGTATTCGTTGCTGATGCGGCAACAGCTGGGGATGTCGTTTTCTCGATTGCTCAGAGCGGACAGATTTTGACAACTCGCTTATTAGCAGGCCGAATGCGCCACGACCAAACCTTCGTCTCAGGATATCCGCAGTACTGAGTCACTTGATGGCAAGGACACAAAGTGGGACTGTCAGGACCAGGTTACAGATATTCTCACCATATAGATTAAGTAAATTCATTCATGTTCTAATGGACTAGCTCAAAAGAATGGTGGTCTACATAACAGCTAACATAGAATGTGCAGGGCAAGGGGGGACTATATCCGAGACATGCAGTACAGCGAAACGGGGGCGTATGTATCGACAATGAACCAATCGAGTTGGTGAGCCAAAGTGTTCGGAGGGACTACTAGCAAACGCGCCAGAGTCAAGCTCCCTCTCACTCTCTTCGTCGATGTTGATCGTTTACTGAAAAGACAACGCCGGTTCTGTGCTTTGGTTGGGATAACATGTTGATTTCCTCGTCGATTGTCTGGTCGGGAGTGATGACGGTGTGCCGTGCTGAGCGTCGGGATGTCGATGAGAAGCGAAAAGAAAGGGCAACGAATGAAAAAATGACAATGGACTTCAGTGAGCTTCGACTGCGGGAGTAAATGTGATCGATGCTTTCCCGGTTGTTCGTTTTCGACCGTAGTGCGGTTTTGTGGCCTCGATGGGCAACAATAGGGACGTCTAGATCAATCGCGCATGTGAACCATAATCAAGCCATTGACTGCAACACATTTGTACGAGTCGTTCCACATCCGATGACCTACTTCATCACGTTGTCGCCGACGCATCCGACTCACATTCCATCCCAAATACGCCCGTCTACACGGCCATCAAGAACGATGCCATAAGCTACGCCGGCTTTCCCGTTGACCGCGAGTCAAGTTGCAGCGGCCTCGATGTGACGGGCACCGAACTTCAGACCGCGAAATGGAACCGTGGGATCATTCGCGTCACGATGGACAAGGCATCGTCATCAGTAGGATTGTTCATCAAGGAAAAAAATTATAGAACTCCAAGGGACATTCAAAGCCTGTACGCCGACACCTGCCTTGTTTGTCCCGGAACCATTTTTAGTCTGTGGGATGTCATGGAGGTGAGCTGGCACCCTCGCTATTTCACAAACAATTTCTCCAGCAGTTTTTTTCCGTTGAAATTCCTACCTTTGTCTTGGCCTTGAGAAGGAGCTTCGTTCAAACGCCATTTCTGCATATCGTTTGTTACGATGTGCATAGCTCCCTGGACCCCCTTTGAAATTCCTCTCGCTCTCCAGCGAAATGAAGTCACCGATGAGTCGTTTGGCTGCCTGCTCAAGAAAGTCAAGGCCTGTGACCGATCTGCTCCCGTCGACAAGCACCCTATGAACACTCTTCTGACTAGGTATGTCTCTTTGTGTCGGTTTGCTGACTGCGTTTGTAACGGGGGATCGACAGTGCCCGTGACCTGACCGAGGTGTGGTCTGATTCAGGGCGAGGGCAGCCTCGAGCTTACAATCACACCTTGCACAAGTGTCTTCCAGCAGTCTTACGGAAGATTGGCCGCCTTATCCGCTTTGAATGCGATAATGTTACCTCAGTGTGGTTTGTGGGAGTGCTTTCCCTGGAACTAGAATCTGGCGCAATGTATTCCTTGGGGGCTATCGTCAAACGTTTCGAAAATCTTGGAATGTTTCTCTACCAACACCACACTGCATACCACATGATCACGGGTGCTGCGGCGTCTGGTAGCCTTGCCTCGTTGATGAAATCCAATATAGTCCATCCTGCCCTTCGACTTCCGTGAGCTGACGACGGTGAGCCTACTTCCTCTAGGCCATTGCGTTCGGCCGAGGAGTACATTTGGGAATGTATGCCCACGTTCTGAGCACTCACGGCCTGTCTCCCCTCTACACACACGGTGGATCGGTGCCGCAGTGTGTTCGATGGTTGCTCTTTGCAAGCCAAGCGGGTGCATATACCAAGACCGATTTCAACTCGGTCAATCGACATGCGGAACGTCTCATTCTGGGCCTGTCGATGGTATCGACGTGCTTGTTTCCATCAACGATACAAAGGAAGGATGGAGACCGG
>JBBPJT010000355.1:0-27845 GCA_038088895.1 Xerocomus potaroensis | reverse complement strand
CATGGCGCACAGACCATGCTGACTAAGCGCTATCTATGGTAAGCCCTCAACCCTGGTGCAAGGGTTGACCTACATATGGGAATGCCCAAGACCCTGGGCGTAACACGAGGTAAGCTATAACAGGAACAGCCACGAGGCAGAAGCAAAGAAGGCCCCGTGGCGAACACGTGTAGGGCACGTTGCCCGTAATACAAGGCGACCTAGGAGACAAGTGTTATCCTATGGTCAAGAACACAAAGAGTAAAGGAAAGATCTATATTGTATACCATGGGGAAGGGGCGGGAATAAGGACAAAGGAAAGAAATGAACCGTTAGACTAAGGACCCCAATGTTAAGGCGAACAAAGGGTAGTCCTGTCGTAAAACTGTAACAGTGCTGTGGGTTTAATGAAAAATAGGCTGCCATAGCTAGGCTCCATCGAATGGCATCATCAGTGTTGCCAGAGAAATCAGCAGGCAATCCCGCTTTGGATTTGGCTGGAAGTGGTCTTTGTGGAGCAGCAATAGGGGGAGGAGGGGGGGCTGGGGTGGCGGGGTTGTTCATGGTAGGAAGTGAAGGATGGGGGTTTAGGGGAGTATCTTCAGCAGAGGAGTATTGCTGTAAGGACAACTCGTCTTCTTCGGATGAAGACTCAGAAGGAGGGGGAGGTGTGAAGAATCTTCGAGGGGGAATGGCTGAAGCAATACTAGTGAGAAGCTAGTGAGAAGCTAGTTCTTTGTTACGCATTTTACATAGTCATACAAGGAAAATGAAAAGGATCCCTTAGTTGAAGTTATCAACCTTAAGGAAGGACTCTGGATGTTACGGTCTTGCCTGCACCCGCCTGCAAGGCATCGACACCATCCAAAGGTCTTGAAGGGCAAACAGCCGGGATCAGACACAATGGGAAAAGGACAAGAGAAGTGAGTAGATTTCAGGACAAGAATGCCTTATGCTAGACAAGGTACAGGTAGGGGCCGCGGTTAAAGATGAACGTAAGGTTCAACCGCCCTAAGTACTACCTATATATACCTACTAGGGATGCGCACAGACCATGTTACCTAATGCGCTACAAATGGCAATACCCTATACCCTAGGTAAGCCCTAAACCCTAGAAGCAAAGAAGCACACCTCGTGGGGATAAGAAGGAAGCCACGAGGACCAAAGAAGCACGGCCATACCTGCTGTGTGGGAAGAACTATTCTAAGTATAGATCGGGGTCAAGGGTACACCCGATCGGGAAGGAAGTCCATGTCGGGCATTGTGCTCCAACGCATAAGCATAATGGATATCGGATAACGATCCGATATCAAAGGGGTATCGGCACTCGGATCTTGATCCGATGCCAGGGATCTAATCATAACAGTCTGACCTTAGCGTAGCAGCTAATCGGACAGGGAAAGGCGTAGGTGAAGGGATTGACGACCGTAGGCTATACGGGGTAGTCGAGGGATGTCGTATCGAGTATTCGTCGTACGTGTGTTCAAACGTAGACGTCAAGGGTAGTTCTAACGGTAAACCCCATTGCTAAGCTTTAGCACAAGTAGGTTTTTAATGAAAACCGTAACACTGGAGGCTAGGGAACTACATATAATTGCATAGAACTAGCTTGTCGTACTATTACATATCACAGAGTATATATACTACTCCCTACAGCGAACAGACCAATGATATTGCCTCATTATGAAAATCTAGCCTCCGCCTTAATCATTAGAGAATAGATCACTATGGTTCCTCCCTGAAATTTTTGGATTTCTGTTTGAACAGGGGAGGAGCAATGATAAGGAAGCAGTGTAGATGGCGAGGGCATCTGACACAAGGCCGGAGCATCCGACACCATCGTCTCGAAGCCTTCATCCCTCAAGGCCTCATGACTTGCTACACGATGATATCGTCCGGATCAGAACCATCGACCAATTTTTTTCATAAGGGCTATGCAGGCACGCGAAGCATTTGCGAGTCCCCACCTGCGCGCGTGCGATGATGCAAATTTTGGTCGGAGTTCAAGCAGCACGATCTAACGACTCATTGTGACCCACAAAACTTGAGCCTATCAATAGCTTTCAGTTTCAGTGGCTTTATCGACAGACATCTCAACCCGTGGTTAGATCACGCAGATCCTTGCATTTCTCATTTCTCATTTTTGGTCTCAAGCTCAGCAGCATGTGGAGGCCGAATTGGCTTGCAACTCACAACGTGGATCCAACAAATCAAGTCAAGCTTAAATGATGTCTGGATTTGTGGAAACTTGAAGTTTGCGTACAGTTTTCATATTTAAGACAATATTTAAGCTTGACTTAAATTGTTGGATCCATGTCGTGATTAGTTTCACAGTCTGCTGTGACGAGTCGTTTTGAATCACTGAGCTTCTCGCCGTCACTGGTTCTCCCAACTCAATTGCAAGCAAGTGGCAATCAATAGCCGATTGACCCCCTCCCGAATTCTTCGGACCGGGACGTACAGCATGTACAGCAATGTTATGTCACCAATCAGGCCAGATGGTATTTGATGCCCTTTGATAAGCAATCAAGTGGTCGTCCCTGGTCGCCTCGAGTGAAACAGCAAGTCAGTAACGTGAGTGCGCGCTAACCACAGATCTCCCTCAGTGCGTACACTTGCAAATAACCCATCCTCATGATAAGAGTGGTTAGTTGAGCAAGAGAATCTGATGAGAGGTTCCAGAGCTGCTTGTTGCCACCCGCTCCCCCACTTTATGGAAAATGACCACCATCAGAAACTGTTCTTCGGGCGAGATAGTGGATATTGATATCAATGACCTTCTATTCTCCGGCTGTCAATCAAAACACAGCTTGCAGTGCCTTCGCAATGTCGAAACCACGATGCACAATTCTGATTGAGTAATCATTATCCGATGGCTTGACATTAAACATTGATCCCTGGCAAACTAATGGCCCAATTTCTGCCCACTGCCCGCTCCGAACACGCCTTTGCATCCCAAGACTTGGCTTGGACCTTGTGATCAGTATGTCCACACATTGTTAGCTGTGACTGTTCTCTTCATCAAGCGATAGTTGATAGTTATCACCCTATACCATTCGTCCCTGTGAAATTGGTTTTGAGTCATTATACCCCTTGTGTAGGTTATTCTCAGCCAAACGAAGTGCTATAAGTCATTCTTTTTCAGCATGCCTTCATCCTTTAACATCGTCATCTTTGGAGAGGCAGGTGTTGGCAAAAGCTCAGTTATCAACCTGATTGCTGGAAAGAAGGTAGCCGATACATCTCCTGACGGATGGGGATGTACTCTGGAGTCAAAGCGGTATTCGTTCCCAATGGCACGCAAAACTTTCAATATCTGGGATACCGTTGGCTTGGGAGAGCCAGTGTTCAGCATACTGGCTATCTTGGTGCCATCGAGAAGACTTACGGACTCATTCAACAAATCGCAGCCGAAGGCGGGCTCGATCTCCTCTTATTCTGTATACCCGGGAGTGGCTCACGGATTAGCTCTACTATGCAGTCCAACTATAGGCTGTTCTTCGAGGTTCTGTGCGAAAAACGGATCCCGATCGCACTTGTTGTGACGCATCTAGAAGGCGAATCAAGAATGGATGACTGGTGGGATCGGAACGCACACTACCTTAGACAATGTGGCCTAAACTTCACTGGGCATGCATGCGTCACTGCGCTTCCAGGCCATGAGAAGACAATAGAGGGCCGAGCCGCCTTGGAATATCTCTTGCTGGATTACGACCACAGGGGCCGTTACACTATGCCCACTTCCGAGTGGTATACCGGTTTCTTGACGCGGCTTGCGGCTGGCATAATCCCTCGCAACAAAAAAAGTGAAGGATAAGCGCAAGAACCTGGAACGGATTCTGCGAGATCGATGCATGATGCAAACTGCTCTTGCACGGCGCCTTGCGGAAAGCCTCACTCGCCCTAGCATAGACGAATGCCAAGAAGTCTAAGTCAACCCAGCCCACTGTTGGCGTTCTTTTTTTCCTATCTTGTATGTTCTATCTTGTATGGTTCCGATCATGCATCTCCAATAACTTACTAGTAACTCAACTGTGCTTTCTTCTCTCTTACTTTCCTGTTCGACTTGGTCTCATGTACACCATTTGTCACTTCGATTTTTTCAGTATTCTATCGTTTACTTGCGCTAGGCCTGTGTAAGTTTGCCACAGTCTGATAGCGGATGGTCAGTGAGAGTGGATGGGGTTCTGCTAAAAATGGTCGGACATGCAAGAAAGAGAGGCTAGAAGCCCACCGTGGCTAATGGCGGGAGCACTGAGAGATCGGGCGAGACGGAACTTGACCACGATCTATACGTGAGGCAAAGACAAAGAGCGACTATGCTACATCTATGTTGTGCGGCAAGATATCTAGAGTGCGCGTGGTATCCCAATGGGCTAGATTTGAACCTGGCCATATGTGGCGCTCAGGCTGAGCCATATCAATGCTCTAAGATACTGTCACCCCACTACAGCCGTTTGCATCGTCCCAGTACCAAGTATCAATGAGAAGACGTAATTTCCCTCAGCACGGGCTTGATATAAAACGAGCATGACTCTTCGGTGGCCCTTCCGCGGCAGCTCGTGCGGACGATCACACATGTTCACGGTCGAGCCCTCGGTGCGCTCGCCATTGCTGTATCACCCTCATCGCGGTGGTGGTAATAATGAGCCCTTGACACGCTCAGTGTTGCTTGCTGTGGTTTAGCCGTCGCTTTGGTACAAGGTGAGCAGTCAGGTGGCTATCACAGTCGATCATATTGTGATGCCCATGTCCTACGCTTGCTGTTGCTGTGGTGTGGTCTTCGTGCTTTCTGTCGCAACTGCTGTGGTGTGAGAACGCAGTTGCGCAGCCTCGCCCTCGCCATTACCGTCGCGCCATGGTTGTGGTGGTGGCGGGTCACGCGGTAAGGTTTGGACCTTTGGACCTGTCAGGCAACACGGCACGGTGAAGAAGAACTCGCATGCACTGCAGGAAAAAAGGTAGAAAGGTAGTTTGTGAGTGAGGGGTACACCTGTGACATGCCGTGACACCTGTCTGTTCTTTGAAACAGGGGAAAATCCAAAATAAATGACAGCTAGCCAGAGCCAGAAGCCGGAGCAAACTTATCTATAGATCGCCGCTTTTTATGCTGACTTACACACTCGCTACTAATCATCTCAGCTGCCAATGAATCCGGACAGTTGCCATGCATTAACAGCGGGGATGTCATAGCGGGTGAATGCGAACATCCGATCTAGGCAAAGCGACCTCGTCCCATAGCGGCTACTAACTAGTGGCATTGGAACGATCGTCATTACTAGAACGTCGGGTACTTGTTCACAAGGATGCCTGCCCAGCATAGGTCTGATGTAGAAACAAACATGACCCTTTCAGTCCTCTTTCAGCAGCCCGTTGGCCAGTCTTGCATTTACCCAGGTACAGCGCCATTTCAGCTTTCCAGGCTCTATCCCCCCTCTTTCTGTCTCACCCTCAAAAAGCTGCAATAACCGACATTGTTGCTGCCCCCAATGCAATTTACAAAGTCAGATTCCACATCTCCGGAACGGTATACAGACACTCCCTTCCAATAATGAATGGCGGGCCATGATCTGACATTACTAGTAATAGCTCATCGTAGTAAAAATCTTCGAATCCAGCTTTCTCGAGCTCGTTGAGGTACGTAATTCCTCTTATTGTGACTTGATGATGTCTGAGTTCATGCCACGCTGTCGGCGCTTCACCTCCACGAGACCTCACCCTACATCGTCAAATTATATAATCAATATCTGGCAAGAGACGGTTTCGGAGATGTTTATAATGGCGGGAGGTTCGAGGAATACTAATTTATATGTAGGTTGCAGTCAAGACGTTACGATTCAGGTCTACATTAGATGGGGACATGAAAGACAAGTCCGTCAGGGTAATAACGCATCTCCTATGCTAATCAGCGAATACCATGACGATCCTGAAGGTCTTCTAGATGCTCCGTAGAGAACTTGGAGTTTGGAAAGGACTCGACCACGGAAATATTGTTCCGTTCTCGGTAGTCGTTTATGGGCTTGAAATGAGCGACACCATGGCGTTAGTATCATTATGGATGCCCAATAAGTCTCTCGACGATTTCTTGGGAGCGTATGGCTACGAACTAGGCACAGTGCACCGACTTTAGATTCTATGTATCGCTTCATGCCTACTTTCCCCTCATTGTTAATTCTGCACTACATGGAGTTGTCTGACATTGCTGAATGTTTGCACTACCGTGAGTGGCTGGTATCGTCCTTTGATCCATCAAGTAAACAATATGTCATGGTACGACCTGAGTTCCATCTGGATGCTGAATATTACCAGTGATATTCTTTACCAAAACATAACAGAAGAATGTGCTTTTTGACGCAGACTGCGCTGTACGTTTGGCCGACTTTGGATATGCTCCGTTGTGCGTGACGTTCCAGAGGCATTGACCTATCTTGAAAGATCCACTGAACGACCGGGAGCTTTGCGTTATGTCGCACCAGAGCAAATTACTCTCGACGGGACCTACATCAGAACAACTAAAAGTGATATGCACTCTTGAGGATGTATTGCCCTGCAGGCAAGTTCCCTAGACATGGCTTCTGAAGCCCAATTCGATAATCTTCCAAGTGTTATCTGGACAACAACCGTGGTCCCAAGTCCGTGAAGAGATGTCATTTGTTTTGCGGTTGCATCTTGGTTATAATCCAGCTCGACCAGCATCCCCAACAGTAACCGACTCGCTCTGGAATTTTATTCAATATTGCTGGTCGTCACTACAGGAAAGACCTGCAGCAGACAGCATACACCTCTCCATACAACAGTTATTGAAGGATTACCCGCTCGAACCACTTGGTGGCATATTCCTCAGGATTCGTGGATCTCATCGTGCAGCACCAAGTAGAATAATTCGCACTAATTGGTTCGAAGAAAGACTTCCAGGTGCGTTTTTGGAAACTATCTAGTTTCTACTGACCGGTGATTCCTCGTCCACTGGTGTGGTTGGCTCTTCCGGGAGTAGAAAGAGTACGATATGACTCTTCTTCTCTTACCCGTTATCCAGCATCGATGAGTTCACAGTTCACACTCACCGTGACACATGGTGCACGGGATTCTCTGTTCCCGGAGACGGTACAAGCAACTAGATGCAAGCTCACTGAGGAAGCGCGGATCGCGCTTGATGTTCAAGGGCACGAGAACATCGTTTTCATGGATACCCCTTTATTTTACACCGATCCCAGGGAAAATGGCAAAGTGGAAATGGAGATGAATCCTTACTGCACCCACGACAAACTAATAAGTCTCTCTCTCCGGATGTAAAGCTGCCCTTCTCGGCTCTGCACCATCTACCCGCACAGGATCGAGATCGACACCGACGTGGGTAAGGGATATTCACTGCAACGTACCTTCATACCTTTGCCAGTACTCTCTCACAGATTGTCACTCCTTTATCGTCTCCAGCACGTCTGCATGTCGTTTTCAGCCACGTGGATCGAGTCGACGAAAGGACCATCCTCGACTACTTGGCAAGGTTCCAGGACCAAGTCACTCAGCTGCCCCTCAAGACAAACCCGTGCCCAGCACCTCATCTAATATACTTCTATCCTTCTGGACTTTTTCGCGCGGAAGAAGACGAATGGCGGAAAGCGGCTGAGGGCTCACAGTCTTGCTGACAATAACCTCGGGGATGTTTCAACTTTGGAGAGCGATCCTGTCAGAGCGTCCCACCACCCTGGGGATAACGTCAGAACAGGCTGTGGTATTCCGATGCACGCCACCACCTCGGGCTTGGAGACCTGAGGACTACAGTCGATATGCTCATAATGCATCGCCCCATAGTGCACAAACCCTTCAGTAACCTAGTCCTAGTCTCGTTAATGCTCATTAGGAACCGTCATTAGGTATTACACTGTACAACTCGAATACATGTCAGGGACGAAGAGTAAAGGTATTAGAGTTGAAACACAAAATGGTTCACGCCAAAAGCTATTAGTACAATCCCGACCTTCTTTGTACATCCGAAAAGTCGCAAACGTCATCAAGCCGTGTCATCGTACACCAATACCGCAGGGGTCCTTGCAACGCGCTCCCATCAGTCATACCGAAATCAAAGGATCGTTCTTCAGGAAGCTTACCGTGCTTCTGCCCCCTTGAACCATCGTCAACGTGAGCTATCTGTCCCCGCGACGCGTAACAATGTCCACTCACGTTCTCCACCCAGCTTACTTGCGCGGTGAGCTCCGTCAACCCGAACAACAGAATAACTTTGATTTCCAACGCATAGTACGACGATCCGTCGGGAGATCGCCTCGGCGAGAGCGACCTCGCCAACTTGGACGTATCCGCCCGCAGAGTACACAGCGTCGAGAATTGATCTGCGAACAGATCACTTTAGCTATCGTGAACGCGGAAGAACGATTCGTTCAGGCGTCTTCACCTCGTTCGCTGTCCATCCATGTCGGTTGTTCCGAGACGCCTCTGTAGCACATGATGCAGATATCGAGCGAGTGACATCCAACCTGGGTCGACCGACGGATAGCAAAGGTCTCTTGGAATTCCTGTTCCTCGGCGACAGGTGTTCCCTTGTGAATATTGGGTCAGTAAATTGTAGTAATGATGCCCCATCCCTACTAGCTCACCCTCGTCAGAATAGAGGTAAAGACGTTCGGAAGGGCGAGCTGCCCAGACGGGCCACGATAGACGCTCTTCTGTCTCGCACGATGTTCCATGTCTGACCCGTTAAAGGGTACGCTACACTCGGTGCCATAGGTCAGCTTGGCAACCCTGGAGGATACGAGGTGGTCGATATGATAAGATATCGCGCCATCTGCCACGACCTTGTTCCTGATTCCGAGGTGAGCATACCGTTGAGCATCGTCTTGAGGAACGTACACATGGCTATCAGGTCGGCAGACGCTGATATTCAAGGCTTCAAAATGTCTTCGGAGGCATGAGAACAACCATTCGCTTGCAGCAAAACCTCCCACGAGGAAGACAGACTTGAGCAGGAATGAGCGGTGGTCGGGTATGAGCCACGAAACCTGTCTCACCGTGATGGGGATCGACGATGCTTGTTGCTGCTTCTTGAAGGCATCGATGATCTCTCTGATAGATGGTTCAAAAAGGTCTGCGACAGTCTTTCTAGGACGACATTAGCACTCTACCTTTTTGGAGGAAGCAAGCTCACCCGGAAAGCCGAAGCTGGCCCGAGCGTATGTCGTACTGTGGATCCTTGTCACGGACAGTACCAAATTTGATATATTGAGGATCTTCGGCGTTGCGAAGACGAAGCTTGGTTGTCTTGTCAAATATATCCGTCATCTGTTTCAATATCTCTGGGTTACAATACTTTGATCCGTCTAGTTTCTCTGCGAGAGTCATGAACGTCAACAGGATGTCGAACTCGACTTGGTACGTACTTCTGAGAAAGGCAGCAGCCCTCCGCGTGACCATGACAGCCCCTTGCAAGCGACCTAGGGATGGCAAAGTCAATCGTAGTCATTACCATGTCTGCACACTCACACTCGGCGGGGGCGACCTCTTCAAAGGACGCGGGGGATAACCTCATCGAATACGCGCTCAAATCAATTGTTCCCCCTCCGGCGTCGATAACGACAACACCCTGTTGACGAGCCTGCTCTTCCTCCTGGCCAAGATGATCAGGAGGAATGATAGGCATCCTCGACATCACTTCCGAAGCCAGGATATGCGACACGCAAAAGTGCAAGCTAGCTTCACCCTCAGTCAACAGATGGACCCGGTCCTGTCCCTCTGGAGAACTCGGAACGAAACCCGCCATCGTCACAGCGCGTCGAATCTGCTTCTGTTGCGGCCCCTCCCAACCGTTGGGATGTGTGAGCACGTACTCGATACGATTCTCGATCGATTTCCAGAGATTGGTACCGTGCGAGTCCTCGATGTACTTTTGCATGCAGCAGAATAGGTAGCGCATGAAATCCGCCAGGACGTCGACAGCCGATTTTCCGAATGGAATGGGAGGGATATCATCGTCGGCGATATGGGACGCAACGAGATGCTTTGCACGCAAGTGTAACTTCCACCTACGAAGGCCGTCAGACGATTATGCCGATATCCTTCATCGAACACGCACCACTCTAGCTTGACCCATTGCTCATCCTCGGCTAGTTCGACGATGTGATCCTGCAATGCCTCCGCACCAAAGGCACGAGGGGCACCACGCTGGTCGTAATAGACGATAGACGGTATTTTACAATCGCCGCCGACATGCTCCTGTGCCGGATATCTCCAAACGCTTGTCAGCGCAGATCATAAACGTGGGGCAACACGAGGGACAACCAACCTGGTCACGCCTTGTATCTTTGGAATTTCACCTGGGTCCAGAATGGCATATGATATACCGCTGTACGTCGTTCCTACATCAAAGGCAACGACGAGCCCACGTAAACGGCCCTGGTAAGGTTTTCGGGAGAGCATCGGTCGGGTTAGATCTAATGTCGTGACGTAATCTTTCGCTTTCACCCTGGCCGTCGCTGGGCTGGGACTGCGGTAGAATATGAGACGGCGGATACTTGAGCTTTGTGTGCCTTGGGTCGGGCAGGCGTGGGTGGGCCGTGTCTTGCAACGGCTTTTTATCGAGTTGGACACATTGCAGAGGGGCAGGAAGCTTGTAAGACAGGAACGGCATTCATTATCGAGAGGGCCAATGGTGAGGAGGACAGCATGGTGATGGATGTGATACGCCGAGTGCTTACCTTTGAGATAAAGGCAACAGCAACGGCCGTGGACGAAATGAAATATGCGAGGACCATCGCCGCCAAAACGTGTTTGATGAGACGACTGTTCCCAGGAGGAAGAACACGGCCTCGAGACGCAGGGCGCACCGGTGCCCACATTCCCGAGACATGAGGCATGGCCGAACACACGCCTGAATAGCACCCTGGCCACATGGGAGTACCAAACAACTCAAGCGCTTCAAATGGCGGAGATCATTGCTACCATCTGCATCGCGAGCCTGTACTAGCCAGGAATCGCTATGAATCTCTCGACACTTGGCTTCACACCATCCAAATACTGGGTCGTTCCTATCGCATTCGCAGGTCTACCTTGGGTCTTTTGGCGCTTCATGCCCATGAACGTCGTACAACGCTACATCACCCGTCTTGTCACAGGCGGGAAGTCAAAGGAAGAGGAAGTACAAGAGCGAGAACGCGAGGAAAAGACGAGGAAACTCGAGGAGTCCCTCAAAGGCTCTGCAGAAGAAAACCGTAAACTAAAAGAGGAAGTCGCCCAGCTGAGGGCATCCAACCAGAGAGCCCTCGACGACTCCACCGCCGTCAAGCAGTCGCTCAAGCGGGAGCAGGACGCAAAGGCAGCAGCCCAGCAGTCCCTGCGTCGGGAGGAGGACGAGAAGGGCAAAGTCGTCTCGCAAAACCAGCGACTAACATCAGACTTCGCCAGCGTCAGACGTCAGCTAGACGTCAAGGACGGCGAACTCAAGAACGTTCGCAACGAGCTCCAGCACGCCCAAACCAAACATGACGAACTCACTGCCCTCCTCGAGGCTCGTACCCGGGAATTGAAGGGAGCGCAGATTTACCTCACAAAAGCTGACACCCTCTCCGGCGCTGAAGTCATCTCCCTCATCGACGCCCTCAACGTCGAGATTCTGCAGACCTCAGCCTTCATCTCCGACTCCTTTGACTTTGCGCGCCATCTCGCAAATGCAGAAGAAATAGCAGAGGCGAGCGGCAGAATAAGCGAGCTCATGGGATCCACCCTGACGCGTTTGCTTGGTACTGTGTTGCACGGCGAGGACCCTCTCCTCGTGCAAATCGCACTCCAGGGTGCCACGGTCGAGTTCTCACGTTGGATAGTCATGACTTGGGACTTTGACGGCCTTCAGGCCGAGCAACCGCTCGCTGAGATCTACAACGACATCCGCGAGTCAGGTAGAGATCTTGCTTCTCAGTGCATCGCTCGCAAGTACTGACGACACCAAAGAAACCCAGGCGGTGGGCGGTCGCTGGCGTGCCTTGACACGTGCACATGCACAAAAGGTAGCCCGTCAGGATGCTGACCTCCACGCGACAATGGTTGCTCACATCTCCGATACCCTTGTTATCATCCTCGTGGCCGCAGGGTGCACGAAGAATTACGAGGATGCCTATCGCACATTCACGCAAAAATTCGGCGAACGTATCTCCAACATCGTCAAGATGGCGTCGAGGCTGAACAAGGCAATGGGTGAGGAGGTGACTTCAGCCGACCTGTGGCCGTTGAATGTAGCTGCGGGCGAGAAGTTTGATCGGGGCACCATGGACAATTTCGAAACGTCCGCGGAAGCCTTGGAAGGGAAACTCGTGCTGTGCACTACCGCGCTGGGGTTGCACAGGTCAGAGAAAGTGGTGCAGGGTGACACGGTGGAGTACAAGAACACGACACTCTTGAAGCCCAAAGTAGCACTGGAATCCGTGGCCGACGTGCTGGAGCGCGATGTCGATGAAGCATGATCGTTCCTATGTAGGTCTTCACAGCTAGAGGACTGCGCTATCACCTACAGCATCACATTATTTTATTTACCAATGCTTTATCTTCCGTCGATCAATAAATTATCTAGTGACTTTGTCACTTTAGTAATAGAAAGCGAGATCCAACGTTGGGCTGAGCGCGTCGTGGATCGTAACAATCTTCAAGTCTATAAAACCTAACGCGTTCATCAGCGTACACGGACGTTCTATTACAGACATACTAGGAGCTAGTAAAAGGGGTATCCACCGATGGGGTATCATCGCTAGTGGCATTGTGATCAGAAGCAGGGACAGTCCTCTCCCATTCTTTGAGTGCGACCTCCAAAGATTCCCAGACTGACTGACCGAGCTGCACACCACCCAGTTCCCTGTCGTCTGGTATAGGCTGATCCTTTGGGTCCACGCTCGTAGAAGCACCATCTAGCGTGGGTACTTGCACGCGAACTACTGCACATTCCCTGTACAACGCTCCAGCCTTCAGGACCTCCTCTGAAGCACCCTCGAGTGCAGTCCTATTAGCAGGTGTTTGCGAACTCTTGAACGGTGTAGGAAGAAAGAGTACGTGAAGTATCGATTGAACGGTATATTTCTGCGATTTGGTTAACAAGACCGAGAGCGGCCAAGCAAAAAAGTAACTGAGCTCAAATTGTCAGGCTGAACACAAAAGTAGCCCAAGCGAAACTCACATGAGCGTCCCAATGATAGACCGCCGCTCGCGAACGCTATTTGCCCTCAGAAGGGTAGCAACAGTATCTGTACGACTAATTCCAGGACAGACGGAAACAGAGACTATATTTGACCTCTGGACCTTCTCGCTCACTACACGGACGGTCGCCTCATCGGTTTTGGGTACCTGGCCACCTGACGGCAGAGCATCCAGCACGCGTTGTAGATGACGCATGAAGATAATTGTCTCCAAAGATCTCCGGCCTTCCTGCTTGAGCAGTGGAGCAGTCGGCGAACGTACTTCTGTCAAGGAATAGGTCGCGGACGCGGCCGCATAGAGTGGGTTGACAACGCTGATGATTCGAATGTCACGTTCCACCGGGGCAACGAGCAAGACTGGAAGTAACAATGTAACCATCAAAAATGTAGCCAGCGAAGACGCTCGCCGCAACTTTGCGAGTTCTATCGGGTCGTCCGAAGCGAGGAGTGAGCCTATTGGCTGGTATTCATGCGCAAACACGATTGCATCCAAACGGGTCTCTTTCCCAGTGATAAACCGGGTGCAGAATTCGCGGACTGAAACCGATGAAGACAAGTCACATTCTTCTGCATATATTTGCTCGTTCTTGGTCGTAGAGCGCAAGAGTTGGACAAGAATCTCTATCTCTGGATGGTCGATTGGCTTTTCCGAGAGTGCAATGACGTGCGCGCCTCGCTGGGCCAAAATCTGGATCAACGTGAGCCCAAGCGGAGTGAAACCGCCCTGAGGGACTGGGATGAAAAGGTTCACATTGTAGGAAAGACAAAGGAACGGCTCACGGTAACGAGAACTACACGGGCATGCATATCTCGCTCCCGGCTTGTTGTGCGTCCTTGTGCAAAGGCATGAACGACGACAATCGCAAGAATGGATATGAAGGCATGCACATAATACGACGAAGGCAACAGCGTGTTGATCACCGCCCCGAATATTTTAAGGACCATGAGCGCGGCTACAACGCCGGGGTAGTTTCTAATTAGATTTTCCTTGCCAACAAGTAGAAGTGACAGTAAACGAGAGGTTCCGCTGTTGATGATGTTGATGGTATGTTGCCAACAAGGCCAGAAATTCGCGGAGTCTAACCTCGTCGCGGACACTCGCGTCCTCCTGCAGGTCGACCATGTCGCTCAAAGTCCCCAAAGCCAACAATGTCCAGCTCTTCAAGGAAGGCTACAAGGTATCGATAACGCTCAGATCATCACACTCAACTGACAGATGTACGATTTTGACCGTTTCTTTTTCCTGTAGCATCTACAAGGACTCGAGGACGCCGTTCTGCGCAACATCCAGGCGGTCTCGGAGCTGTCAGATCTCGTACGGACGAGCTTTGGGCCAAATGGTGCGTCCACTACCAATAATCTCTCGTTCAATCTGAATCGCGATGTGTAGGTCGCAACAAGCTCTTGATCAATCACTTGGGTCGATTGTTCGTCACGTCGGATGCCGCAACGATCATCAAGGAGGTCGAAGTCGTGCATCCCGCTGCAAAACTGCTCGTGATGGCCTCACAGGCCCAAGAATCCGAGGTGCGTTTTGATCCTCGCTATGTAGCAATGCACACCCAACGCAAACAGATGGGCGACGCCACGAACACCGTCCTCATCTTTGCGGGCGAACTGCTCAAGAAAGCAGAGCATCTCCTCATCATGGGTCTACACCCGAGCGAAATCATCAAAGGATACGAGCTTGCATGTGCGAAAGCGCTCGCTGAACTCGAAAGTACGTCCGTGTTCCAAGTCGCGCATGATCGAACACAGCTGATTCGTCTTCAAGATCTATCCACATCCACTCTCCCCTCACCATTCACGCAATCATCGCTCGCAGAGGCACTCAAGCCGGCCATTGCATCAAAACAATATGGATTCGAAGACACCCTTTCCACACTCGTCGCGGAGGCTGCGCTCGCAGTCATGCCAAGTAATCCAAAGAACTTCAACGTAGACAACGTTCGCGTCGTCAAAATCATGGGCGGAAGCCTCTCCTCCAGCCGTGTTGTCCAAGGCATGGTATTTGGCCGCGAACCAGAAGGCACCATCAAAAAAGTCTCCAAAGCCAAAGTCGCCGTCTTCACCTCCGCCCTCGACATTTCCCAAACCGAAACCAAGGGAACCGTCCTGATCAAAAATGCGGACGAAATGCTCAACTTTACGCGCGGAGAGGAAAAACACCTCGAAAAGGTGCCTTGCCTCTCTCACTCCACACCACACGCCTTCCTCACGTGCCCCACCTTCTAGATCTTCAAAGAGATTGCGGACGCGGGCGTCAAGGTCGTCATCGCCGGGTCTTCCGTCGGGGAACTCGCTCTCCACTATCTCGACCGACTCGGTATCGCCGTCCTCAAAGTCCTCTCCAAGTTCGACCTCCGCCGTATCAGCCGCGTCGTCCACGCGACGCCCCTCGCACGTATCGGCGCACCGACCCCAGAAGAAGCCGGCTACGTCGACGTCTTCGAGACGACCGAGATCGGCGGGGACCGCGTCACCGTCGTCCGTCAGCTCAGCTCAGGTGAGCCGGGGTACGGCCCTCGTACAGAGAAG
This sequence comes from Xerocomus potaroensis, assembly GCA_038088895.1. NCBI lineage: Eukaryota > Fungi > Basidiomycota > Agaricomycetes > Boletales > Boletaceae > Xerocomus > Xerocomus potaroensis. Next base: position 12,141 of record JBBPJT010000355.1, on the reverse strand, counting down.
ACGCGCACGGCGACGATCGTGTTGAGGGGCGCGACGGCGAACCATCTGGACGATCTCGAGCGTGCGGTCGATGATGGCGTCAACGTGATCAAGTCGTTGCTCAAAGATCCGCGGCTTGTCCCCGGTGCGGGGGCCACGGAACTCGAGCTTGGGAAACGCGTGGACGCGTATGGCAGTGGGCTCAAGGGCCTTGCGCAGCATGCCGTGAAGCGATACGCATCTTCACTCGAAGTCGTCCCGAGGACACTTGCAGAGAATGCGCTCGGTGGGGCCGAGGGAAACGAGGTGCTTAGTAGGCTATGGGCGAAACACGAGCAGAAGGGGGGAGAAGCGTGGGGCGTCGATGTCGAAGTAAGTAATTGCCTCTCTCACGATTCGATCGATATACTCATCGCTCGCCGCGGAACATCTCTAGGCGGAACGAGATGGCACACTGGTCGCTACTGAATACAAGATCCTCGATTCCCTCGCTGCCAAGTCGTGGGCACTCAAACTTGGAACGGAAGCAGCAGTTTCCGTACTAAGTGTGGACAGCATTATCATGAGCAAGCCTGCTGGTGGGCCAAAAGTGCCCCAGCAAGCAGGTAACTGGGATGAGGATGACTAGACGAAGTATCGCCTTTAAAACCTGACAGGGGGGCAAACTTAGCTAAAAATGCAGTACAATAATAAATTTTGTGCCGGTTCCGGACTAATGGATGATGGACCCAACATAATAAAAAAGAGGGGAAGGGATCTAAGAGAGGGACCCGAAGAAAGGCGAGTGTAAAATATTACATGTCCATGATAAATGTGCCGCAAGCTAACAGGGGGAAAATAAAGAGGGGGGAAGGAAAGACTGAAGAAAAAAAGTAACACAACATGAGCGTCCCACCAATGCCGGAAGATGCGAGAAAAAGAAAAGAAAAGAAAAGAAGGCTCCTACTCAGCGCTTACAAAATACCATCGCATCGTCAGTGCATCATCCTTCATCTCCAGTATGTGTCGACTGTGATGGCGGACTCTCTTCTTCCTCTTCTTCCACCTCCAGGATTGGCGCTTCCATATCATCTTCTTCAACATCATATTCTGCCTCGCAATCTTCGTCAAATATGACATGAAACTACGTCGCTCAGAGTGAGTGTCAACGCTCTCAGCATGGCATGTATGAACAACGCACGTGAGTGATGAGCGCCTTGACCAGTTTGTGCGTATGCCCCATATTCGCAAGTATGAGCCCAAAGTCGTTTTGAGGTGCCCGCAATAGGTTCGGGCTGAACACGATAGCCAACGCTTCCGCCGTCATATGGTTCTGCTCCTCAAAGTCAGTCACTCTGTACAGGTCGCGTCAGTGAGGATGAACTATTCGCTCGTCAAAACGCAAGGACGCACTTGTCCAGATGCTCAGCGACACGCTTCAGCAAGTCAAAGTTAGCACGCGGGAGCGCATGAACGACCTGTCGAATGCTCGATAACCGCGCGTGAAGATTTTCAACCTCTGCAACGATACGGGCAAAATCAGACGAGCACGTGGCCTGATAAGACGAAACGACGCACTGATCGCTTCGATGATGGCAAAGTACGCTGATGAAGGGAACACAGGTTCTGGCAACAGCCTGAACCACGACTTAATCAAGTCACCGATCGCGTAGATGTCCGTGCTCTCCGTGATAGGCATTTCACCCCTGTTGAACGCATCACGGAGCGAGTTGATCTCCAAGGCTGCACCTGCAATACGGTCTAGGGAGAGGACCGTGTTAACATCAAGAAGAGAGTTATAATCACAAACAGTGGGGACGCACATATGCCAACTTCACTCAACCCACGAGCCTCGACTTCGATCAGACAACTCGCCATCACACTGGGGATCGTCCCGGGCAGTACTTCTGCCCCATTTGCTTCACGTTCCAGCAAAAACCCCAACTCCACCCCAAAGACTAGTCGATGTCTTGTCAGTATCATCGTCATCGCTCACAAGTAACAACTCACCCGCAGCAGGATCGCGGGATGCCGACGGAGTCCCGATAGGATCGATGATATGGTCAGAGAGCTGGGGCTTGGGAGAATTGCCCAGGTACGTCAAACGTCGCTTCGCGGCCACCTTGGACACATTGGTAATCGTATCTATCCATTTCATCATCTCCTGCCTCGAGAACGCTTGCAGCAAGTACTGCTCGCCCTCTTCCGTGTCCAATTGGAACATATATGACCGCTCATTATTAATAAACTGTGCCACCTTAGCACCCACGATGGACAGCACCAGCGATGGTTTCCCAGAGGGTGTGAAATCCAGCTCCGCCGGTGATTTCTTGGCAGCCAGAGTGTGATCCGTGAACGCACTCGAGATCGGTCGCATCAATTGGAAGAATGCCGAAGAATAGCTCTTCTTCATACGATGTTGCTTTTGAGCCTGAGTCATCGGCTTTCGGGGCCGTATTGCCTTAGTAAGATACTCGTCCCGCCGCTCTAAGCGCAATTGCTCTTGTTTCTTGTCTTTGCTGAGTCGATCATACAAGTACTTGTCACGCTTGTTCTTCTCGTGTTGGAGCGAAACCAGCCGCTGGAAAGGTCGAACAACCTTTTTAGCAGAAGCAGATCCACTGATCTGGGCTTGGAGGGCTTCTCGTTGCGCTTCGTCCTTGATGCCACGAAGGTCAAATTGAAGGAGACTCATCTCCTTTTCGATATTGTTCAGGCGTTCAAAATCTTGCCGATCGGCATCTTCCCTAGAGTGACCATGCTTGCTCAGTAACGATGGCATATCCAGTATGACGTCGCACAAGTGCCTTGGAAACACATCAGTACACCGCAAAACGCCGGTAACCTAAAAGAAAAGACGTCTCTAACCTTCGCTTATCGAGGTTAATAATGGATTGCGGATCCTCCGGTGATATTGCGACCGCATTCGGTATGCTAACAATCTCCAAAACGCGCTCTAGGAGCCAGCTAATATCAACGATCAACGGATCACCATACAACTTCTTCGGGACAGCCGGCCGCGATAGTAAAACTCCAAGACTATCGCATGGGACACCACGAACGTTGGCCACGTTTTGCCATGATCGGTAGTGCAGTCGACTTTCGGGGCTAATGATGGCAGCAGTAAGGATAGCCTCGACAAACGATCGCACCACGGGTCGTTCATGATGTTCACCAGAACCAGCACCAGCCTCGAGGCTGCTCATACGTGCGATCTCAATGGCTCGTAAGCACAATTCCATGCGAGCTTGCCGATTTCGAATACCAAGCTTCGGCCCTACTAGTTTTGCGATGATCCATTTGCGAAGGATGTTGTAAGCCCGTATGCAGCTCCGGACGCTTGGGGGGAGGAGACGGTAAACAGACTCCTGAGGAGAGTCAGATATCATCGACGACGGCTCGACCTCCATGAGATGGGAATACATCGTCTGAATATCGACGTCATCCAAATAGCTGACCTCTCGTGCAGAGAACCAGCCCGTCCGATCGGCGCTTTGTACTTCAAGCAAATCAGCAGTGATAAACAGATCCTAAGACAACCGATCAATAAAAGCCAACGATCTACCAACAGAAAGAAAAGTACGCACTTCTTCCGAGACGTTACTGAAAGCAGCAAAGGCCATGGCATTCAAGTTCTCCACAAAATCTTCGGCGGCAATTCGGTCAAGATCGGGTGCTTGATTCCCAAAGGATCGGTTTTGTGGGATTATGCCCGACGGTCGAAGGACGGCATGAGCAAGCGCTGGTGGACGCATCGTGTGGGACATGAACGTTGACAACGTGGCCTTCCTTGTCACTTCCAACTCATCCCAGGCCTCAACAAGCTCGGAGTCATCATCAGGCGAAGGACAGTCGGGCATGGAGCGATCCAAGGGTGCCTCCAAAAAGCCTCTGACCACCTCGTAAAGCTGAACTTCGTCGAGACAGTCCTGCGCACCCCCACCAGTCGTAATCCATTCCTTTATGGCCCCAAAGATTTCTGAACGGTATTGCAAAACATGAATCGGTGCATTCGTAGAGGTGTTGTTGGAAGGTCGACTCCCCACGAACCGTTTGCGCAACAGCTACATCGGGTGCATTCAGAGGAAACTAAAACGGACCCCAACAAAATCGCACACACCTCGAAAAATACAAACGGCGTCACAAAGCTGCGAAACACGTTCCACCACACCCGCGCAAATTCAGCGTGATCGACAACCAGGTCTCTCGTATTGCCATCCCGCAGCGACGTCTCACCATTGTCATCTGCGACTGCAACGGACACCCCCTTGAGACCATGAATGAGTACGTTCACGAGCCTATCCAGAGTCCCTGCCTGAACGAGCACCCGGATGGGTCGTTCGGTGGATACCTCGGTCACAACCGGGTGATTTGCGCGTTGGGATATGGCGGGCAAAGAGTTTCGTCGCTGCATGCTGCTTTTACGTTCGAGCCCGTGCGAAGAACTCGGCTTCACTCGGATAGACGGCGAACGAACCATCGCCCTATCGCTACCCGATGACTCGATCGCTGAGCTGGGAGGGCGAGAGGGGGCACGTGATGTGGGCCGTGAAGTTGAGTCCTTGTCGGGACGAGCGACGAGAAGTAGTTCCCCATCGTAAACCGGAATGGCGGTCCCACCCAAATCGACATCTCCAATCTTGAATAATATATCTTTGCTTGCCGAACCATCGATCCTCCTGAACGGACGTAATGTGTCGAGGTTACGAAGTTGTTGGAGCTCTTCCACGCTGATCTTCGTCGGCCCGCTCTCCAAACGGCCCCTCCACACTTGGCCCCGATCGATGAGCGAGACGGTTGGCAAGGGTTCAACAAAAAGAAGAGGGACTAGAGGATGACAATGTGTGTAGGGAGCAGCAGTAGACTGCAGCCAGAAGAATGGCTCAAACATCCCTTTCCTCCGTGGTTCGGCGGCCAAGGAAAGCGACATGAATTGATCGACCCTAATACGAACGTAAAAGACTGCGAAATACTTTGTTTCATGAAACGTACCGCTGAAACTTTAGAGCAAACGAATCTTGTGCGTTCTTCCCTTCAGACAGGTCCTCCCAAAGCGACACCAGCTTGATAACGTCCTGAGAGAGCGAACCAGTCTCGAGGGGCAACCTCGAACAGAGCGCAAAGCGCGTCCTGACACTCTCAAATACATCCCTAGCCTTCAACAGTGGCTCAGCAGCCCAGTGCTCGTCCACCTCGTTCCGCGCACGTTCCATCTCGTAGCGAACTTGGTCCTTTGCATCACCTCCCCAGGTGGTTATAACCGGTTCCCTTGCAGTAGCCACACGTCCGTCATTCTCAGGGTAGATCCATGATTCGACAGCAATGATGCTCTGTCTGTCGGCACGCCTCCAAGCTTTTGTTAATCTTGCTACAGGTCGGGAGCACAACGCAGCCAAAATTGCTTTCCAAGAACATTCATCCCCAGAAACACGACAGAGTTCTCCAACCCTAGCCCAGATTGAGATGACCTCGGACCGTGAGTGTGTGCGACACATTCGGTCTTGGTGAGTGTTGCTTCCATTAGAAGTATCTGAACCAAGAATTTGCATTATCAATAATCTCGTGAGCCAGTGTGGATGGTCATCGCTTCCAAAGAACTTGGCGGCATGCGACGACTCCGTTTGGGCATGATCGCTATCGTCAGAGGCGCCAGGAAGGCTGTCCACTCCAAGGACATGGACAGAGGTCAGGTCGTCGGGAAGCTCCTGAAATACGCATCGGTGGAATGTTTGAAGACTGAAAGCAATCACGTGAGGATCAAGCAATGAAAGAACCTCGCGGGAGAAGCCATCTTGTGCTAACATGCCCCATACTCTTGGCGAACGATCCATCGACTCCGCGAATGGAGGCTGGGACCGCGGCTGACGTGAATTGACCGGCTTTCCTGGAGAAGTAGGCGGAACAGCCGGTGTTCCAAGAGCTCCCATTAGGGAGGTCATCCTGTCATCTGGGGGCCTCGGGGAGAATGTCCCGAGATTTGGGGAAACTGTGCTCACGCCATCTGGCTGTGGGCTGCCAAGGTTCGGGTTTGGCGATGGTGTAAAAATCGCCTGGGTAGAGACAGACTTCGGCATACCGCCGTTCGTGGTAAGAAATTTGACCCTGAGGTTGGGAATAGTGGTGGATGTGAACTCTTGCCAGCCAGATCCGTCAGATGGGGTCCCGTGATAGCGAATGTATTCCTGGGCCATCCAAACCACCCGGGCGCGTTCGATCTCTTGAGTGTCATCGTCTGCTCCATTGATCAGAGTAGAAGAAAGGCGGGTGAATTCAATCTCAAACTTGGATCGGTCCACAAGAGATGGCAGACAGAGAATGATGGCAGATGAAAAGTCCTTCCACTCATGGCTTCTCCCGTCTGCGAGTCGCTCGACAGACACATCAGTGACAGGCGCGAGGAACGTTGTCGCAAACACCGCCTCATGCACGAGAGCCTCAAAGGTTCCTTTGATAATGTGCCCATCGTTGACCACTAGGTCGGGATGGGTCCTTCTTCCCCAATATGCTCGTTTCTTTCTTCCGACAGACCCAAAGCCATCCTCTCTTCCCTTTCCGGACCTCGCAGCTTCCTCCGGAACCTCCAATTCCACAGTCACTTCATCTTCGAGGTTGGGTGGCACAACTCCGGTCGGAAACAATTCTTTGACCGCAGCGCTCCTGTCACTCGGTGGTTTGTAGAAATATAATTTTGACCCTTTTAACTCGGCTTTAAAAGGCTTCCAGCCCTTTGCGAATGTGACATGAGCAGCCGCGTTGTATGGTCTCTGATAGGCCTGTATCATTGGTGCAGCATCTGTGAGACGATTGATAAAACCCGAATTATACGTGATCTGGGATGTTCGCCTTGAGACAGGACCTTCATCCACCAACGGCTCATCGTTGGTGGGCGGCGGGGCAAGTAACGTAGACGGTTGACTCAAGGACGCTTGAGCAACCAGATTGGGAGTCGAATGTTTGTGAGAGGGGCCGGAGAGACTAAAAGGGAACACGCCACGACCCGTTGAAGTTGCCAAAGGCTTATCACTGTCGAGAGGCTTCATCGAATCACCAGAGCCCTTTCTTTTAGGGCTATTCGGGGCAAGCCCTAATTTGGAAGCAGAAAGCTTGGTTGGTAACCTGGGAGCGAAAGAGTGCATTTTGGCACTCGGGGTGGGAGGAGAATCGTCTGGCAGCACGAAGCCGTCAGAGGTGGGAGAGGATACGGATATGGATATATTAAGTTCGTTTGTAGTAAGCATATCATCGGGAGGGGTATGAACTATATTCGAAGCAGCAATTGGGGAAAACTGAGTAGTTGGGCCTGGGGGGAGAGCACCATTGGAGGAAGATGCTGGGTGGAGAGTGGCACTGCTGTTGCTTCTATTACGATATTCTTGTATCCTGTGATGGAAGGCGACGTCGGCCGTGGAATAGGTGAGATCGGGGAAGTTTCTGAGGTCGTCTACAGACTTGGACCAGGTTTTGCGAGATATGCTGCGAAGATCTCCAAGACTGCCATCCGTATCGGGGGGCTGTTGAGAAGAAGTGGGGTATATTGATTGTAACTCAAAAGACTTCTTCCGTTTAAAAGTGAGTTCCTGGGGTGGCCTGGTCGAGGATGATGTCAGCGAGTCAGGTGAAACAGACCACGTAATTGGATAGGACATGAAAGATTTCGCGCGATTGGGAAGAATGGGTTGCGTGAGAGGGGCGACCTACCTGTTCCCATCCATAGTGTGGGGCTCCGACTGGAAGGAGGAGAGAATGGGACGTGGGTCGGTAGGTCTTGATATTTTTGGCCGTCTGATTGAGCTAGTGCTGGGCCTGGGCTCGTGACCGATGGAGATGGAACGCGGTTCGGAGGACTTTCTGCCAAACCATTTTGAAGGCTTGGAGAGAAAGTTGGATATGCCAGATGGCGAGCTTGAACGTGCTTGGGGGAAAGTGACGTTGGCTGGAGACGAGGGCGTGGAGAAGAAAGCGGGGTCATGTGGGCTGAGCGATGGAGGTGCGCGACGTGGAACCATTCGGCTGGGGTCAAAGGAGCGCAAAGGTTTTTTGGGTGAGAATACACAAGAATTTGTGAATCTAACAGTAGGGGGTTTGGGTGAAATGAGCTAGAAAGAGACACAAAAACGCACCAGAGCGTAGCGTAGTAGCAAAGAACAAGTCAAGGACGCGTTCATGCAGATGGACGTGAAACAAACGTAGGAACTCTCGACACACGAAGCCAGCAGTATTTTAGGAAATAATACGGTGGCGCACGACCACATTACCAATTTGACATTCAACGTTCATGAAGATCTACAGTACCATAATGTACGGAGTGACCACTACAGTCTACGCCCCGCCTTTGACAGCCTGCCAGCTGGGCCTGTTGAAGATGTCATTCCACCACCTAGATTACGGGTCAGCACCACACGCGAGAACGACCCAGGTCACGTACTTGGACACGTTGGGCCTCTTGGTAAACAACTCGCTAAGACCACCAGTGAAGAGTGCACTTCCCATGGGCAAGTGTTGAAGGTCAGCAAGGGTTACATGCTATTGGACATGAGCAATCAAAACGCGTCCGTCGACCGTCTCATACATACGTTGCCACCTAAGTATCGCTGCTTGCCAAGGATGACCTCGTACACGTCGAGTATCGCGTCCATCTTTTTGGACAATTCCGCCACTTTGATCGGGTCAGGTTCAACACCACGTATTCTGTAAAACACGAATCAGTGTTCCACTTTCGCATGGGGGACTACCCACACTCACCTCCAGAACACCTGTTCGGTTACCAGGGGAATGGCAACCGACTGGAAGTCAAACGCCTCGATCGATACCGCCTGTTCAAACAAGGCCTCCTCCTTTGGATCAGTCGGGATAAGCCCAGAGGTGCCTCGGTTGGGATACTTCTTGATCAAATAGCGTGCGATAGCCCGAGATTCGAACAAAATGAAGCCATCATCATCCTAGAAAGGTCAGTTTCCAGGCCGATGCCGCGGTGCAACAACGTACGATGTAAGGAACCTGGCCAAACGGTTGAACCTCACAGTGTTTTGGGGTCTTCTGTTCACCCTTGGTGAGATCAACCAACACCAACTCGTACGGGATCTCCTTCTCCTTGCAGACTAAGGCCACCAGTCGAGTGGCGGTAGACAAAGGAAAGCCGTAAAGTTTGAGAACCATGGTTGTAGCTAGAAGTGATGCAAAAGAGATGCTAACCGCTGAGTGGGCTTTTTCTTGATCAGCTCGTTTTATAGCCGTCCTGTAGGGCCTGATTCAACCCCAACAACGAACATCGAATTCAGGTCGAACGGCGGGAATTACAAACTGAATGACAGATCTGAGTCAGGATGCTCAAGCACCTGGGAACGGAACGAACGCGTACTTTGCTGCTGACTGAGACGAAGACCTATATCCCGATTGCCGGGCGTGACGGATGTAAGAAAAAAGAATTCTTGACGAATGAGAATATGAATGTTCGAATAAGAGACGGTCACCTGATCGACTTGGATTGTACTACTGACCATGATCAAGATACACACAGCGGTCAGACAAACATCGCTCGGATGTGCTACTGAAAATCCTTACAAACGTCCAGGTGATACAGAGCGTGTGTTCCACAGAACGCGCGCTGTCTGCCGCCAGGGTGCTCAGTGTCCCCTGGCTCTGCGACTTCCTACTCACATACTTGGCGACCCCTCTCGTTCCATTTCCATCGACCCCGATTCCGATATCAAGCTATTTTGATAACCAGGCCGCGTCCATCGATGGTACCACCGGCAATTTCAACAAGAACGGTTCGACATACGCAGCCGAATATCTTCCGACCGGACCCTGGTCTCTCAACGGCGTCACGGTCAATTCATCAACGCTTTTCTCGCCTCCAGCGACTGAATTTGTACCTTTAGTACGATCTGCCGAGTGTCTGGGGCTCAGGCAGTGACAACATCATCGCCCAAGGCCAGGTCGTCGAGCTCCCCACGGCGACGTATGTACACCAACTTCATCTCCTTTATGCTGGGGATGGGAATCACGGTTCGTAAGTACATCGATCCATCGGTGCAGTTGATCATATTTCGCGTCAGACCAATTTAACTACGCACTCAACCTCAACTACGCTGATAGATCTGTCTCAGAACTCGAATGTGAGCTGCTCATTCTACCGTGTCCTTCTCATTACTTCAATATCGCTTCAGTCACGTCAAAGAATTGGTGGAAATATCCAACCATAAACTGGGGTGATATCAGGATGTGAATCTACTTTTCCAGTGTCGCATATAGGCACCTGTTCTGATCGCGTTGTACCAGCCCTTACCACTTTGATGACTACGGTGCTTCAACAGACTGGAACTCGTCTCATATCTTCCAACACTCCGTGTCCATTCTCTCACGGGTTCCATTGAAGAGCATCACCCTCCCCGAAACTGCCGACAACCCAAACCGGCTTCATATCTTTGCTATGTCGATCACACCGTCTGTCGCCCCAGATATCACACCGATAGGTCCCCAGCTCTCCGTTCGTACTGTACAATTCAGCACCCGTTGGGAGGATGTAAACGGCCAACGCGCGCAAGTGGTTGCCATCACACTGGCAAATCTCTTACCGGGCAGCGTCGCGTCTCTTCCGAACGTGTCCACCCACTCCAGATACGAGGTGGAAGTGACCGGGCGGGGCCTGAAAACAGTGACGCCAGGGGTGATAAACCGTCTTGTGCCCGCCGATCAGGCACGCTTTGACGTTCTGGTCTTGAATGACAATGGCATTGGGGATGCCACAGTGCAGATAAAAGATGCACAAGGAAATGTGGTGGGAGTTTCGACTGGATGGCCCATCACGCCTCTTTTACAAACATGGACTGCGGATGAGAGCGTTTTGTCCTTGCATGAGTCACCGACATGGGTGGGTCATCTTTTCCCCGGTTATACCTTTGCATTGACCTTCAATCGAGTGGAACCAAGCAAAATATGGGATCTTGTAAGTAGAGAGCGGCACCGCGCTGTGAACGAGACTGACACGGTACATATCATAGCATCCACTGGGGTATTTATAGTGTTCCTGCTTATGTAGGTGGTGACTCGATCATGATCTGCGTGATTTGACTCGACGATGATTAGAGCCCGCCAGGGACTTATGCGGAATGGTACGAGTACGTGTCGGAGCATTTGCTGTTCTATTCTCTTCCCTGACATCACGCATCACGTCATAATTGCTAGCTGGCATTTACACACCTCACCGCATGAGAACGAATACACCTGGGGCCACCATCTCGAACATTATGGACCGGTAAGCAACTCTGCATAGTGGTCAAGGTCATAGTTGAACCATTCTTGCTGTAGCACGTCGTTTACGATGACTTTATCCCACATTTTACAGCAAGAAGCTGGAATGCGAGTGCCTGGTTGGATTTGATTGACGAAGCTGGCGCAAAGTATTTTGTTTTCGTCACCGTTTGTAGAGTATGCCACCTTCGATATTCTTTTTGACGTGTTCTACAGAAGCATCACGATGGGTACGGCCTGTTCGACACCAAGAACACAACACACCGAAGCAGTGTTCATCTCCCACCCTACCGCGATTTTCTCAAGGAGTTGATGGACACCGCAAAGGCTGAGAAGCCGCATCTCCATCGTGGCACGTATTATTCACTTCCCGAGTGGTAGGTCATCGAACATCACTTGTGTCCGGGATTGCATTGATCCCTTCAAGGTTTAATCCCTATTATGCGCCCTATGGGTATGGATCATGGCCTGGAGGATTGGCACACAATGCGTTTGACGACTCGAAGGTCGAACCTTACACTGGCATGCTCGAAATCTCGGATTACGTCCAAGACTTGCTGTACCCGCACATGTTGTCTCTTGCCCTTGACTATGAAAGTGAGATCATGGTACGTAGGTGTGAGGGTGGTTTGTTCCCCGCTCAATATTTTCAAAGTGGTGTGATATCGGCGGCCCGAACAACACGCTAGAATTTGCGGCGCAATTCTATAATTATGCGATGGAGCATGGGTATCAGGTCACGATGAACGACCGTCGGTGTCCGATCATGCCTAGATACCAGTACACTGATCGTCGATGGAATAGGTTGCAGTGCGGTGCCCGACTTTGATACACCGGAATACGTCCTCTTTGGGGGACTGTCGACAAGAAGATGGGAAACGACAGAGGGCATGGACCCGTTTAGCTTCGGTATCAATAACGGTACCGACC